>OZ035880.1:42674582-42911599 GCA_964034835.1 Muscina levida | reverse complement strand
TATAGTCAGGTATTTTAAGGACTTTTCTATATATTGAATTTGACAATATAAAAATGTTAACAAATAATAGGAAAGATTAAATGCACATATTTCGAATTTGTCAAAAATAAATATATAGTAAAAAGATTGACACAACAAATCGGTAAATTAGAACTATATTATTTCCTACATACGTCGCTTTACATAAATTTGCATCAACGACGTTATTATACTTTATAACAATAGCAAATGAAATAATTTCTTCTCAAACTAGACAATTGGTTTAAATTTGTTTGTGTGTGCTACCGATATCAATTTTCTTCCAATTTAATTTTTACTAAATTTTTACGGCTTTATTGCTCTTTTTTTGCACTTAAGCGGATCCCTTTTTTTAAAGATCACTGAGTACTGAGAAAAAACGATGTTTTAAGTACAAAAACCCGACATTACAACATGTAAAAATGTCTTAGCAGTTTGTTATTATTTTACAATTTTCTGTTAATTTGTGGTTTATTGAAAAATTTCATAAGACGTGACATTAAGACATTAGAAAAACTCAAAAAATAATAAAATATAAATTTTCGCTTTACAGGCCAATTTTTTCACATTAAACTGACATAAGCTCAAAAAACATTATATTATAAAAATTCTGGCATTTTTTTAAAATAAACACATATAATTATATACATTTCTCAATTTCAGACTAACTCAATTTCAACCATGGAAAGATACGCAATCGAGCAACGCGTTTAAGTAATTCAGGCTTTTTATGAAAATGGGCGTTCAAAGCAAAATACATATCGTGCACTTCGTGATTATTTCGGTCAATTTTATTGTCCAAATCGGAAAAATCATGCAAAATTTCGAGCAAACCGTTTCTGTAGGAGATGTTAAAACACTAGTGGATGCGCGAATTGCTGTGAATTGTGTGACTGTCAATTGTGTTCGCTATCTTGAGATGATAACGAACTTTTTATTTCCCGAATTGGAAGATATGGATGTGCACGATATGTGATTTCAACAAGACGGTGCCACTTGCCACACAGCTAACGAAACAATGGCTCTTTTGCGCGAAAAATTCAATCATGTGTTTTGACACCGTTAGATTCCTTTTTTAGGGTTATTTGAAAGAAAAGGTGTACGTCGATAAGCCAGCAACAATTATAGAGCTAAAGGATGAGATACTTCGGCACATTAACGTCATAGAACCTTAATTATGCATCAGCGTCATCGAAAAGGAGACGCGCCGCCGAGGTCGCTGCGGCCATGTGGCCGATATTTTGTTCCATACATAATTAAACCATACCAAAATTAACATTATACTAAGAAATGACAATAATTTCCAAAATAATTTGTACTATATTATTCAAAATCAACATCGGCCTTTACAATTTAATCACCCTACATAATAGTGATTTTCAAACGACATACTGCATTTCACAACCTTGAACGTCATGTACTCATAGTAATTTTGACTCATTGGTTTCCAGTGTATTCTACTTCTACTTCTACTTCTACTTCTACTTCTACTTCTACTTCTACTTCTACTTCTACTTCTACTTCTACTTCTACTTCTACTTCTACTTCTACTTCTACTTCTACTTCTACTTCTACTTCTACTTCTACTTCTACTTCTACTTCTACTTCTACTTCTACTTCTACTTCTACTTCTACTTCTACTTCTACTTCTACTTCTACTTCTACTTCTACTTCTACTTCTACTTCTACTTCTACTTCTACTTCTACTTCTACTTCTACTTCTACTTCTACTTCTACTTCTACTTCTACTTCTACTTCTACTTCTACTTCTACTTCTACTTCTACTTCTACTTCTACTTCTACTTCTACTTCTACTTCTACTTCTACTTCTACTTCTACTTCTACTTCTACTTCTACTTCTACTTCTACTTCTACTTCTACTTCTACTTCTACTTCTACTTCTACTTCTACTTCTACTTCTACTTCTACTTCTACTTCTACTTCTACTTCTACTTCTACTTCTACTTCTACTTCTACTTCTACTTCTACTTCTACTTCTACTTCTACTTCTACTTCTACTTCTACTTCTACTTCTACTTCTACTTCTACTTCTACTTCTACTTCTACTTCTACTTCTACTTCTACTTCTACTTCTACTTCTACTTCTACTTCTACTTCTACTTCTACTTCTACTTCTACTTCTACTTCTACTTCTACTTCTACTTCTACTTCTACTTCTACTTCTACTTCTACTTCTACTTCTACTTCTACTTCTACTTCTACTTCTACTTCTACTTCTACTTCTACTTCTACTTCTACTTCTACTTCTACTTCTACTTCTACTTCTACTTCTACTTCTACTTCTACTTCTACTTCTACTTCTACTTCTACTTCTACTTCTACTTCTACTTCTACTTCTACTTCTACTTCTACTTCTACTTCTACTTCTACTTCTACTTCTACTTCTACTTCTACTTCTACTTCTACTTCTACTTCTACTTCTACTTCTACTTCTACTTCTACTTCTACTTCTACTTCTACTTCTACTGCTACTTCTACTTCTACTTCTACTTCTACTTCTACTTCTACTTCTACTTCTACTTCTACTTCTACTTCTACTTCTACTTCTACTTCTACTTCTACTTCTACTTCTACTTCTACTTCTACTTCTACTTCTACTTCTACTTCTACTTCTACTTCTACTTCTACTTCTACTTCTACTTCTACTTCTACTTCTACTTCTACTTCTAATTCTACTTCTACTTCTACTTCTACTTCTACTTCTACTTCTACTTCTACTTCTACTTCTACTTCTACTTCTACTTCTACTTCTACTTCTACTTCTACTTCTACTTCTACTTCTACTTCTACTTCTACTTCTACTTCTACTTCTACTTCTACTTCTACTTCTACTTCTACTTCTACTTCTACTTCTACTTCTACTTCTACTTCTACTTCTACTTCTGCTTCTACTTCTACTTCTACTTCTACTTCTACTTCTACTTCTACTTCTACTTCTACTTCTACTTCTACTTCTACTTCTACTTCTACTTCGCCGCCCACTCTTGCGCCGACCATAGAGTCTATTGCCGAAAAATTTCGAGGCGGAGCATTTTTCATCCATATGTACAACGTGTCCATGCCAACGCATTCGGTCTAGTTGAACGCGATTGATAGTGTCGATGTTATACTCGTCTCTTGATTTCTTGGCTTCCAAGACATTTCGAACCACAAAACAACTCCTGGCTCCAGTCATCTTAAAAAGCGAAAAAAATTTCTTTCATTGGCGGCTCTCCTCGAATATTGTCGACAGCAACTTCGAAGTTTTAGTGTCGAGTCAATCGGCATGTCTGTCTGTCTGTCTGTCTGTCTGTCTGTCTGTCTGTCTGTCTGTCTGTCTGTCTGTCTGTCTGTCTGTCTGTCTGTCTGTCTGTCTGTCTGTCTGTCTGTCTGTCTGTCTGTCTGTCTGTCTGTCTGTCTGTCTGTCTGTCTGTCTGTCTGTCTGTCTGTCTGTCTGTCTGTCTGTCTGTCTGTCTGTCTGTCTGTCTGTCTGTCTGTCTGTCTGTCTGTCTGTCTGTCTGTCTGTCTGTCTGTCTGTCTGTCTGTCTGTCTGTCTGTCTGTCTGTCTGTCTGTCTGTCGTTGTGAAGTCTCGTTTTTGTTAAGCTACTGATGCAAAAAATGTTGCAAAATATTTTCGATTAAAAGTATTTAATACTATTCAAAGCTTTAGCTGACACCATATTTCGTACAATGCTCATGTCAACATCGTTTGCATTCAGAGAATATTAACATACACACACACTTACAACGAGCCTTAAATATTCATCTACAACAATAACACAGTGCAACATTTCTAAGGTCATCGTCTGGTGCCGCCTTCGTACCCAGATATTTTTGAAGTATATACCGAGACTAAAAAAATCCCCAAAGGATTTGGCCCCATTACATCGAAACATTTTTTTATGGATACTCCAATATTTTCACCTCAACACAATTTTTTTTATCATTTTTACAGAGTCCATATTTCATAAACTGTTCGGAATTCTTACCTTTCGCATTCGGCAAAGTTGTAGATCTAAACGAGAGCAAAAAAAGTCTCAAACAGACCGACCCAAAAAAATTTCATCTAGTGCATGAAAATTGTAAAAATATGGGAAAAAAGGAAATTTTTTTATGATTTTTTCCACACAAAATGTATTTCGTTGTACTCCGTGGCGTATGAATTATGTGGAATATTACTTGTTATAATCATAATTTTATGGTGAAAATATCATGAAAAAATAGCCGTTTTTCTCATATTTTTACAATTTTCATGCACTAGATGCAATTTTTTTGGGTCGGTCTATTTGAGACTTTTTTTGCTCTGGTTTAGATCTACAACTTTGCTGAAGGCGAAAGGTAAGAATTCCGAACAGTTTATGAAATATGGACTCTGTAAAAATGATAAAAAAAATTGTGTTGAGGTGAAAATATTGGAGTATCCATAAAAAAATGTTTCGATGTAATGGGGCCAAATCCTTTGGGGATTTTTTTAGTCTCGGTATATACTTCAAAAATAGCTGGGTACGAAGGCGGCACCAATTTATGTGTTGCACTGTGTAATCGTGATTGTTCGCTTCTTAGTATGTTATTACAAGTTTAGCTTTTTACTTATTATTAACTAATAGAATTATTAAAAAATACTTAAAACAACAAAACAGTAAGTGTGGTGGCTTATTAAAAGTTTTCACAATCGAATGATTTCAAACGCAACCGAAATTCACATTAAATTCATTAGACCAGTTGTGAATCAAGCAACTACAACAGCGGCAAAACAAAATCTTGAAATCGAAATGAGAAAAAAATTTGTTCACGCCATAAACAAAAACAGAAAAAAAATCCATTATTCAGACAACTTGGCGCATTACTACTCACTTTGCAAATAAAACAGAAGCAAAAGTGCATAAATGCTACCTATCGTCGTAGGGCCACCTTGCGGGAGGGTATAACAATTAAAGGAAATCATGACTTACAATCATCGTACGATACCCATAAGATGTACATTTAATACCATTTGTTGCATCCACAGTTAACCATTCCACTTAGACTACATCTGATGGCTAGATCGTCACTAGGGTAAAGTTTTGAATTAGCATTAAATAAATATATAATTGGCAACTGTAATTACGGTAGCGTTTGCGCCAGCAATAAAAAGTAATTTCTCAACACTACAAAAAAATAATTAAAATTCATATAATTGAAATTAAACACAACTACAACACAAATCACTAGTAAGCAACATAAGTCTCAGAGCAAATGTAAAAAGACGATCACAGTACTGGCAAAACAAACAGAAAAACAAAAAAAAAATACAAAAGAAAATATTTCTGACTACACTCATACACCGAGCCAAATGTCTACATGTCTACATTTATATCTTTTGTTTCGTACTTTACAGTACTCGTCGTACCCGCCAGAGCTGCAAAATCATTAGAAGTATAGGAAGCGTGAAGAAAGATTGCATGAATATGCATAACTTCGCGAAAAAAATTGCTAACAAATTGCACGAAATGCGAATATGTAATAATACCTAATACGCTTTGTGTCTGCTGCTAACTGTTGTGCAGCAAAAGATTTGAAGAGCAGTTAATGTTCAACAATTTTCGATGATATGAAAAATTGCAACAACAAACAAAAAAAATAAGATAAAAACAAAAGACTTAAGAAACAAGCAAGACGTTTGTTAAACAACAAAAATATTTTGCTTAGGCGAACGATGATAGAAATACTTTGATGCGATAAGAATGTTGTTAATGATGTAGAGCCACCTTTATTTTCTTTGAATTACATTTTGAATTTAAATTCAATTGTAAGTTCAATTTTTTATAGTCAGGTATTTTAAGGACTTTTCTATATATTGAATTTGACAATATAAAAATGTTAACAAATAATAGGAAAGATTAAATGCACATATTTCGAATTTGTCAAAAATAAATATATAGTAAAAAGATTGACACAACAAATCGGTAAATTAGAACTATATTATTTCCTACATACGTCGCTTTACATAAATTTGCATCAACGACGTTATTATACTTTATAACAATAGCAAATGAAATAATTTCTTCTCAAACTAGACAATTGGTTTAAATTTGTTTGTGTGTGCTACCGATATCAATTTTCTTCCAATTTAATTTTTACTAAATTTTTACGGCTTTATTGCTCTTTTTTTGCACTTAAGCGGATCCCTTTTTTTAAAGATCACTGAGTACTGAGAAAAAACGATGTTTTAAGTACAAAAACCCGACATTACAACATGTAAAAATGTCTTAGCAGTTTGTTATTATTTTACAATTTTCTGTTAATTTGTGGTTTATTGAAAAATTTCATAAGACGTGACATTAAGACATTAGAAAAACTCAAAAAATAATAAAATATAAATTTTCGCTTTACAGGCCAATTTTTTCACATTAAACTGACATAAGCTCAAAAAACATTATATTATAAAAATTCTGGCATTTTTTTAAAATAAACACATATAATTATATACATTTCTCAATTTCAGACTAACTCAATTTCAACCATGGAAAGATACGCAATCGAGCAACGCGTTTAAGTAATTCAGGCTTTTTATGAAAATGGGCGTTCAAAGCAAAATACATATCGTGCACTTCGTGATTATTTCGGTCAATTTTATTGTCCAAATCGGAAAAATCATGCAAAATTTCGAGCAAACCGTTTCTGTAGGAGATGTTAAAACACTAGTGGATGCGCGAATTGCTGTGAATTGTGTGACTGTCAATTGTGTTCGCTATCTTGAGATGATAACGAACTTTTTATTTCCCGAATTGGAAGATATGGATGTGCACGATATGTGATTTCAACAAGACGGTGCCACTTGCCACACAGCTAACGAAACAATGGCTCTTTTGCGCGAAAAATTCAATCATGTGTTTTGACACCGTTAGATTCCTTTTTTAGGGTTATTTGAAAGAAAAGGTGTACGTCGATAAGCCAGCAACAATTATAGAGCTAAAGGATGAGATACTTCGGCACATTAACGTCATAGAACCTTAATTATGCATCAGCGTCATCGAAAAGGAGACGCGCCGCCGAGGTCGCTGCGGCCATGTGGCCGATATTTTGTTCCATACATAATTAAACCATACCAAAATTAACATTATACTAAGAAATGACAATAATTTCCAAAATAATTTGTACTATATTATTCAAAATCAACATCGGCCTTTACAATTTAATCACCCTACATAATAGTGATTTTCAAACGACATACTGCATTTCACAACCTTGAACGTCATGTACTCATAGTAATTTTGACTCATTGGTTTCCAGTGTATTCTACTTCTACTTCTACTTCTACTTCTACTTCTACTTCTACTTCTACTTCTACTTCTACTTCTACTTCTACTTCTACTTCTACTTCTACTTCTACTTCTACTTCTACTTCTACTTCTACTTCTACTTCTACTTCTACTTCTACTTCTACTTCTACTTCTACTTCTACTTCTACTTCTACTTCTACTTCTACTTCTACTTCTACTTCTACTTCTACTTCTACTTCTACTTCTACTTCTACTTCTACTTCTACTTCTACTTCTACTTCTACTTCTACTTCTACTTCTACTTCTACTTCTACTTCTACTTCTACTTCTACTTCTACTTCTACTTCTACTTCTACTTCTACTTCTACTTCTACTTCTACTTCTACTTCTACTTCTACTTCTACTTCTACTTCTACTTCTACTTCTACTTCTACTTCTACTTCTACTTCTACTTCTACTTCTACTTCTACTTCTACTTCTACTTCTACTTCTACTTCTACTTCTACTTCTACTTCTACTTCTACTTCTACTTCTACTTCTACTTCTACTTCTACTTCTACTTCTACTTCTACTTCTACTTCTACTTCTACTTCTACTTCTACTTCTACTTCTACTTCTACTTCTACTTCTACTTCTACTTCTACTTCTACTTCTACTTCTACTTCTACTTCTACTTCTACTTCTACTTCTACTTCTACTTCTACTTCTACTTCTACTTCTACTTCTACTTCTACTTCTACTTCTACTTCTACTTCTACTTCTACTTCTACTTCTACTTCTACTTCTACTTCTACTTCTACTTCTACTTCTACTTCTACTTCTACTTCTACTTCTACTTCTACTTCTACTTCTACTTCTACTTCTACTTCTACTTCTACTTCTACTTCTACTTCTACTTCTACTTCTACTTCTACTTCTACTTCTACTTCTACTTCTACTTCTACTTCTACTTCTACTTCTACTTCTACTTCTACTTCTACTTCTACTTCTACTTCTACTTCTACTTCTACTTCTACTTCTACTTCTACTTCTACTTCTACTTCTACTTCTACTTCTACTTCTACTTCTACTTCTACTTCTACTTCTACTTCTACTTCTACTTCTACTTCTACTTCTACTTCTACTTCTACTTCTACTTCTACTTCTACTTCTACTTCTACTTCTACTTCTACTTCTACTTCTACTTCTACTTCTACTTCTACTTCTACTTCTACTTCTACTTCTACTTCTACTTCTACTTCTACTTCTACTTCTAATTCTACTTCTACTTCTACTTCTACTTCTACTTCTACTTCTACTTCTACTTCTACTTCTACTTCTACTTCTACTTCTACTTCTACTTCTACTTCTACTTCTACTTCTACTTCTACTTCTACTTCTACTTCTACTTCTACTTCTACTTCTACTTCTACTTCTACTTCTACTTCTACTTCTACTTCTACTTCTACTTCTACTTCTACTTCTACTTCTGCTTCTACTTCTACTTCTACTTCTACTTCTACTTCTACTTCTACTTCTACTTCTACTTCTACTTCTACTTCTACTTCTACTTCTACTTCGCCGCCCACTCTTGCGCCGACCATAGAGTCTATTGCCGAAAAATTTCGAGGCGGAGCATTTTTCATCCATATGTACAACGTGTCCATGCCAACGCATTCGGTCTAGTTGAACGCGATTGATAGTGTCGATGTTATACTCGTCTCTTGATTTCTTGGCTTCCAAGACATTTCGAACCACAAAACAACTCCTGGCTCCAGTCATCTTAAAAAGCGAAAAAAATTTCTTTCATTGGCGGCTCTCCTCGAATATTGTCGACAGCAACTTCGAAGTTTTAGTGTCGAGTCAATCGGCATGTCTGTCTGTCTGTCTGTCTGTCTGTCTGTCTGTCTGTCTGTCTGTCCTGTCTGTCTGTCTGTCTGTCTGTCTGTCTGTCTGTCTGTCTGTCTGTCTGTCTGTCTGTCTGTCTGTCTGTCTGTCTGTCTGTCTGTCTGTCTGTCTGTCTGTCTGTCTGTCTGTCTGTCTGTCTGTCTGTCTGTCGTCTGTCTGTCTGTCTGTCTGTCTGTCTGTCTGTCTGTCTGTCTGTCTGTCTGTCTGTCTGTCTGTCTGTCTGTCTGTCTGTCTGTCTGTCTGTCTGTCTGTCTGTCTGTCTGTCTGTCTGTCTGTCTGTCTGTCTGTCTGTCTGTCTGTCTGTCTGTCTGTCTGTCTGTCTGTCTGTCTGTCTGTCTGTCTGTCTGTCTGTCTGTCTGTCTGTCTGTCTGTCTGTCTGTCTGTCTGTCTGTCTGTCTGTCTGTCTGTCTGTCTGTCTGTCTGTCTGTCTGTCTGTCTGTCTGTCTGTCTGTCTGTCTGTCTGTCTGTCTGTCTGTCTGTCTGTCTGTCTGTCTGTCTGTCTGTCTGTCTGTCTGTCTGTCTGTCTGTCTGTCTGTCTGTCTGTCTGTCTGTCTGTCTGTCTGTCTGTCTGTCTGTCTGTCTGTCTGTCTGTCTGTCTGTCCTGTCTGTCTGTCTGTCTGTCTGTCTGTCTGTCTGTCTGTCTGTCTGTCTGTCTGTCTGTCTGTCTGTCTGTCTGTCTGTCTGTCTGTCTGTCTGTCTGTCTGTCTGTCTGTCTGTCTGTCTGTCTGTCTGTCTGTCTGTCTGTCTGTCTGTCTGTCTGTCTGTCTGTCTGTCTGTCTGTCTGTCTGTCTGTCTGTCTGTCTGTCTGTCTGTCTGTCTGTCTGTCTGTCTGTCTGTCTGTCTGTCTGTCTGTCTGTCTGTCTGTCTGTCTGTCTGTCTGTCTGTCTGTCTGTCTGTCTGTCTGTCTGTCTGTCCGGCTGGTTCGCACGATAACTTTTGAAAGACGCAACCAAATGTTTTTAAATTTTGCACGAGTTATTATTTTCTCAAAACTAGTTACGGTATTGCAAACGGGCTACATGGCCCGCCCCTTCTGGTACCTCCCGTACAAATACATCATTCCGCCCACTTTAGCAATCGAGTAATAATATCAATACACCCTACGGGATCGCCCCCAAATTCTGTATTTATTTAAACTATAACAGGATAAAGTTTTGGAAAAAATGTTGAAAGCCTAGCCATGCCCCTTCTTGTACCTCCCATACAAATCCATCTTTCCGCCCACTATTGAGATGGTGAAATAATATCAATAAATTAAACGTGATCGGAACCATATTCTGTTTTTAGTAAAGCTATAACAGGATAACAGGATAAAGAAAAAAATTGGAAGTCTATTCACGCCGCATCTGGTACCTCCCATACACATCTGGTACCGCCCACTTTAGAAATCGATTAATATTATTAAAAGACCTAACGCGATCGTGCCCAAATTCTGTATTAGGTAAATTTTAAGCAGGATAAAGTTTTGGAGAAAAAAATCTGGAAGTCTAGACACGCCCCTTCTGGTACCTCCCATACAAATGTACCACTCCGCCCACTTTAGAAATAAGGTAATAATATCAATACACTCGACACGATCGTGCCCAAATTATGTATTTTGTTATGTTATAACAGGACAAAGTTTTGGAGAACAAATTGGAAGTCTAGCGACGCCCCTTATAGTACCTCCCATACAAATGTACCTTTCCGCCCACTTTAGGGATGTAGTAATAATATCAGTACACCCAACGCAATCGTGCTCAAATTCTGTAATTAGTAAAGCTATAACAGGATAAAGTTATGGAGAATAAATCTGGAAGCCTAACCACACCCCTTCTCGCACCTCCCATACAAATGTACCACTCCGCCCACTTTCGAAATCGAGTAATAATATCAATATAATAGAAAATTATTTATTTTACTGAGGGTAAGGGTAAATGTAAGGGTAATTGGTAAATTGGGACCGGCCGTGGCATAGTGGTTAGAACACGCGACTACCATGCGGGAGATCGCAGGTTCAAACCTGGCTCCAGTCATCTTAAAAGAAAAAAATAAATAAAATTTTCTTTCATTGTCGGCTCCCCTCGAATGTTGTTTGACAGCAACTTCGCAGTATTAAGCGTCGATTCAATCGTCGTGTCTAGTAAGAGCTTCTCAAAACAGTGACGTTCGCATTCGTCGATAAATAAGTAGGTGCCGTTAGTTGTGAATTTAAAAATAGAAAGCGTGTTAATTCACAACAACGTGAGAAGCTATCCCATACCCCATTCATGGGGTGCAAAGGGAAATTAAGTTTAAGTTAAGGTTAAATGTAAGTCGGGTTGCCCGACTGAAACTTTCTAACTGGTTTTAATTACAAATCGGTTAATTTCAATAACACAACACTTAAACAATATCTTATATTGGGTAATGGTATTTATCAGTCAGTTTAACTGACTGAAATTTCTGTACTGGTTGTTAAGTTTTATCGGCAGGAAATCAAATTTTGGTAAATTTCGAAGGTCGAAAATTTTAATTTCGTTACGTTAGATCATGGAAAAGGGCAGTGTGCGGCGTTTCGCTTGAAGAATTCCTATCAGTAAGTGGATGTATACTAAACTCAGCCGTGATATCTAACACTTTCTGTCGAATGCAGCATTGTAGTCGATAAAAATACTGTAAGTGTCGATCTGCATTTCCTGGGTCTTCTTCAGGATTTGTCCTAGGTTCATTTAGATTGCCTTTAGTCTTTCACATTACACACTGCTCTAAATATCCCTTCCCAGATTTCCATGTACGTTCTTACAGTTGGGAATCCACGTTCATTACTCTTTATTTTATTTTGATAGTATTCCCGAACTTCATCTTTACCCATGGAGTTTTGGGATATATTCGCTCTCTCGTCTCCTCCAGTGATTAAATATGTGATCTCATCCCTTTTGGTACCTACCATACAAAATTACATATATATTATAGATTTCCATATCTTCCATACCGACAACTTGAGGATATATAAATTTGGTCAGTTTATTTATCTTGTAATAGTAACCAAATCTTTTTTACAGCATAAATCAATTTATATCACAAACAGTGATATGTGCCCTTGAATTCGATATTGTTATATGTCTATTGTAGATCATGATTTCAATTCAACTTTATACATTTCGACGTCGCATAATTGGACAGTTTGAGATTATCTGCATAGATTGTACAGTTCTATCCCGATGTGATGTATGTTATTGACTTACTATTTTCAACATTCTAGCATTTGTGTTACAATCGAAAAAGCTAACGACAAGCGTTCTACAACATATATATCCTTGCAGTCATTTTCTGTTAAATCACATCCTCATTATCGCCGGCCACACCTATTAACACCCCACACCCCAATTACAATTATTTTCAACAATAACTATAATTTTGTCATTCAACTTGCCAGCTAGATATTACTAGAGCTCCACCATTGTATGTCACAAAAAATAATGTCATTTAATTAGCTCTCAACTTTTTTATGAATCGGATTTGGCATTACATTCAAAATTATGTAGCTGTCATTAATGTGTTATTTTACTTTGTTATTCCCCCAAGTTGTTAAATGTTGGGAACTTTGACTTTTTATTCTAATTCAAATGTGCTGCAGCCACCGAATTGTTAGGTGGTTTTATTTCAATATTTCGTTTGCTTCCATTGTAAGCCGAAATCTGCAAATTCTCTAAACTCGCAAACCACTGATTCGAACACTAATTGCCTGCTTGACACAATCGTTTTGTGACAATTCACTATTCGTTTCGTTTCGCAGCGGTTCGCTTTCTGTTTGCCACATTTGGCTGCAAGTACTAAACGAAGTTTCTGCTGTATTGTGGCTTGATTCGCTTGTATTGTCTAGAGATTTCTTGGAAATCGATATGTTTTCGCTTTGTTCAGTGCGGTTAATTAGGCGGATATTGGTTGCGCTGGGGCGAACTGCGGTAACATTAAATGTCATGTCATATTAAATATTTTAATTATAATTAGAGGACTTTATTAAGTAGCTAAGAACTCGTTTACAAGATAATTGTTATATGAACTGAGCATTAGGTGGAGCGTAAAGAAAATAACTATAACGAATGTAAGCCGAGAAACAGGTATGTAGGTCTTTTTTAATTATTGCTAAAAGATTATACGGCACAGATATGTATATTACAATTGTGTCCACGCCTTTGCAAACGAATTTGACATTCGGGCCAGTCAACCAAACCGCTTAAGCGTGGATTTATTTTCTTTTTCGCAAAATGTCACGCTTGGTTCTTAAGTCTTTCGATTAGGTTAAGCAATCGCTAGAGTTGTTGCCACGAGTAAATAAGATTAATATTAAAATATCGAACTGGTTAATCCTCATTGAAATCTTTGACACCTTTAATAGAGCACTTGTTACAAAACAATTAAAATATTATTGATTAATTTCGCTGCAAACGCTCAGCGATCATAATAATATTGAAATTACATATCTGCTGAAATGTCAGCAAGACATCATCAATCATTTAATAGTAAATGCCGCAATTAGAGATATATATCAATAAGTCTACACATGTAGATTTAATGGTAACGCCTTTTACCAAGAGGACAAGATATTATGCATAGAATGTGATATAAATGTATATGAACAACTCTTTGAACAAGTGCAATAGTTCATTTAAGTCAAGCCTGATTACAGTTTTACTTATAAGCAGTGCTGTGCTGATAATAATTTGAGGAATTATTGAATTTATCGAAAACTGTAAAATATGTACCACCGGAAACTTGATACAAAAAATTCACTGAAATTTAAATACTATTTTAAAAACTTCAGAAATTTTAATTTGTTTATACGAACACAATCGTTTATGCATTTACGTTTTCTGTGAAGATACCTATAAATATGCTTCTGTTCATGCTGTTAGATGTTCAAAGACAAATATATCTGTTATCTATTACCATTTATAAAATTAGTTGTAGTTTATAAAATTAGATTTTGATAATTCTTTTTTAAATCTCATAATTTGGATAATAAGATGAGTGGGTTACATTAACTTTTATTTTTAATAGCTTAATAATTTAATTTTTGTTGTTAAGTAGTTTCAATCCATTGCATGTATTTGTAATTTATTATTATCATTTGTTCTTAAAGCTCCATGTCCTGATTGGCAGTTATCAGTGTGGCATTAGACTGCATAAAACCATGACCGACCAGATATACACACTACGACAAATCTTGGAGAAGACCCAAGATATGCAGATCAACATATACCTTCTGTCCATCGATTACAAAGCTGCAGTCGACAGTCCGATACGACAAAAATAATTTGATGCTATAGTTGAGTTTAGTATTCCCTTGAAGCTGATACGATTTTGTGAGATGACACTGACTGACGCGAAGTCTTCAGTGAAAATCTGACTACCAAGCGAGGCTTTAGACAAGACGACAGTTTGTTATTCGATCACTTTAACATCATAATGAAGATTGGGACGCTTTGTGAACTTTGACAATTTTAACTTAGAAGTAATAAATGATTTTGTCTACTTGGAAACAGCAAATATAATAATGCAGAGATCAAAGCGTACCATACTGGGTAACGACACAGGCAGATCAATCAATTTTGGGAGTCTACGAAAGAAAAATACTTCGCAAAATATTTGGACCCATCATCGTTAATGGCGAGTGCAATCGTCGAATGAATTACTAGCTAGAAACGACATCGACGTAGTCAAGCGCGTTCAAATAGACCGAAGGCGCCGGCTTTAACAAATTGTACAAATAGATGAAAATAACCTAGCTGGAAAAGCACTTCACCAAAACTTCATTCGGTGATGGATTTCTATTGTTCATCTCATGAGCACTTCTGATTACTCCCATGTACAAGTACCTACATGTAGTCATTCTTTTCATTCATAACTTCCAAACGGATAACTGGAGGATATTTAAATAAACATTTCACCTACAAGGTAAACTTTTGTTATTGTGAGTTAACACGATATCTATTTTTATACCATCACACTTAGGGATGAGGGTATATATCATTTGATACGACCCAAAAGGGTAACACATAGAAGGAGTCACTTAAGACCCTAGGTATCTTTGAACCAAATTCGATTCATGACTTTTTGAGTCGTTTGAGCCATGTCCTTCTGTCTGGCAGAATGTAATATTTTCCCAAATACTACCTACGGTATTATAAATGGGCTACATGGCCCTGCCCCTTCTGGTACCTCCCATACAAATGCATCATTCCGTCCACTTTAGAAATCGAGTAATAATATCAATACACCCAACGGGATCGTACCCAAATTCTGTATTTAGTAAAGCTATAACAGAATAAAGTTTTGGAAATAAAAATTGAAAGTCTAGCCACGCCCCTTCTGGTACCTCCCATACAAATTTACCTTACTCCGAGATGGAGTAATAATGTCAATAAATCCAACATGCAAAGTTTTTACTTGCTATCTTTACCAAAAACGTACTTATTGTATAACTGAACAACTTCTGTTAACAACCTATATGATCGGAATACTCCACCCTTTAATTGTTCACAAAGTGCATTAGGGTGTTCCTTATATGGCATTTTTTCGAATTTCGTTAAAAATATGTATTAACTGCGATTTTGGTCATCTAGCTTCACCTTACATTTGTTTTTGCTAAAAATACGGCTATTGTTACGCACTGGAAGAGTGCGGGAAGAAAAACACAACCTCTTCTACTGAAGGTTCTTAGGGAACTCAATTTATTTTCATATGGTTTCTTACAACTAAACATTCTACATTCTAATCTAACCTAAAGTAAACAAAATACATACAATATTTATTACCTGATGTTGTTGGAATGTGTACACACGCGTTGGTCCCTTTTCGTATCTATTTAAACATTCCCGAAACGATCGAGTAAAGTAGATACACACTTTCTACGCATATTACAACAACAACATGGGAAAATACTCAGTATTTGTCGATTGTGTGAAGCAACAACAAGCAACAAAATATATTAATATATAAGATCAGTACATAACTGAACATTCTGCCGGCCTTAAAAGATCCTAATCTTTTAACAAACTCTTTATTTGATGTTACTTTTGTTTCACTTACTTTACCCTACATAATACCAGGCATTACAACGGCGGCAGGTAGTTATATGAATGATATGTTGAGAGTCGTCTGGAAGAGTTGGAAATTCATGGATGGATGGCCGTAAATTAGGATCATGAGATTTATACACCAAAATCTTTGCATTTGAGTAATAAACCCATTAAAGAATTGGAAATACACATTAAGCATCAGTTTTTTAACAGTATGCGGCCATAAGTTCCTTTTTCACAGGTAGCATCTCTAATGCGTTCGTTTCATAATATCCTCCGTCTAGAATGCGCACATGACAATCGACTTTGCTCCTTTGTAGAATTTGACGCTTCTGTATGATGTCAATAATGATGACCATTGGAAATGACCTATCAATGTAAAATATGATAATATTCATTGTGACTCGAACGAGCTCCACAGAAGAAAACTCCAACGTTGAATTTATAATCATCCTTCTATCCGCTGAGTTGACGATCGATTACATTAACCAGAATATACCAATTATTTGTCAATCACCCATAAACTGCTTGAAACATCTCCATCTCTTCATCTCTGATCCATCTATGTCCAACGCTGTTACCGTCAATTCCACCGTTGCTTCCTGGTTGAAGAAAATACCTATTTCTTTGTAAATAGCTTACTTATAAAATCTTTTGCCGGACTTGTGTTGTAAGATATGACAACAATTATTATTTCTTTTTTACATTACAATTTGTTTTTTTATTTGTTGGACTTAACATTGCCAAAAAAGTTCTTATTACATTTTCATTTTATTTTGCTTTTGATTTTACATATTTTTTATTTTGTTGTATGTTATTGTCCATACATGAATGATTTGATTCTTTATTTAAATCATCTATGGTAGGAAAAGGACAAACATTGCGGACTGACAAGTCTCCCCATTGCTGGTCCTTACGTCTACTTTTTATTAAAGCCATCCGAATTAATGATCTTTCGGATGACCCTCCCCCGCCTGCAGCTTTTTAGCGGAAGAGTCCTCATTTTAGGAGGAGGATGTTTCCTAGTAAAACATTATTACTATGTTGAAAAACTTTCCTATGTTTGGTGTTCAGTCAAATATAATATTTGTTCTTCTACCACAAATATCCGTAGCTATTTGGAAGCAATTTTATAAAATGTTACTACCACAATTTACTCCATCTTGGAAATTTAAATTATGGCAGCACCATGTATTTCATTAATTTAAAATAATATTCTGCTACGTTGGTAACTTTTTTTTTTTATATATATATATTCGATGGTGGACTGCATTGTATTGCAAGTCCGAAGGATTTACCAATTTTTCAGACCTGCCTTTCAGGACGATAGGATTCCCGAAGGATTTACCAAACTAAGGTTATTTCTACCTATAAATAATTTGGCCTTCAAAGAACGATACCTCTGCTTAATAAAATCAACAGCACTAACTGGTTTGGAAATGTCCGAGATTTTCGCAGAAGGTACTCAAACTTGTATCTTAATATACATCAGTTTCCTTTGCACTACTTAACACCACACCACACTTAATAAAACGTTAGTTGTATCCATATACTGGAAAATATATCCATATACTCATCCATCATAACATCCAAAAACGTTGTGTTACATATCTGAAAGGATTTACCAATTTTTCAGGCCTGCCTTTACAAACTAAGGGATTCTTGAAGTTTACCAAACAAAGGCTATTTCTACCTATAAATAATTTGGTCTTCAAAGAACGGTACATATGTAAGAAAATCAATAGCCTAACCACCTTTGGACAATTGCTAGTTTTCTTAGATGTAACTCAAACTAAATCGCTAAATATGAATCCAGTATCCCATGTAATACAAACCAAGTTGATTTTTTTTTCACCAAGTTTTTTGAATGCTAGGAGAAGTATATCGTGATATAAATCTAACTTGTGCTTCAATTTATAACGATTTTTTCGTAATTTGTTTAATTTTTAATTTATACTTCCTAATAGCTATTTTTAGCGGAAATTGTGGGAAATTTAGAGGTGTATATATTGGAAAATTTGTTTCAACTGATTTAAATGAACACAAAACAAAAAGAATGATTTATAATTGGTCTTTTGCCATACGACTTTCAGGCGCGACCGACGAATTTGTAGGATAAAGGAGTTCATCTTTCCCCCCTTGAAAAAACACTATGTCGTGGTGGGGGTACGAACTATTACAATTCCTCATCGTTTCCCACACCTTTTCGACTAAATTTGGTATGAATATAAGTCTAAGGTGACAATGGGAGGAGTTCCCCATCATTTGCATCAAACTTCTCCTCTTTAATGAAGAAATTGACACAAGAAAACACAACGCACATCTCTTCCAGCACAACACCGCTTTGAGCAACACTGCTCATGAAATTACATCACTATTTTAAGATTATTTTATTTTAAAAATCACTTTATTAATTTATTTAAGAAGTTTGCGAACTCTCACAGGGGTCACCAAATGATGAACCAAAAATTAACAGAAGTTTTTGTGAATTTTCACAGGGGTCACCAAATGTTACGCACTGGAAGAGTGCGGGAAGAAAAACACAACCTCTTCTACTGAAGGTTCTTAAATGAATGACATTTATTCAAAGATATTTTCTCTCTTATATACTAAATACACAGTTTATAATCTTTAAGAAAGGCATTTTCTACCTACTGTACGATCACACACATTTTCTAATCATGACCCTTGCCGACATGTGGTGTGCACAGTAAATAAACAAAACCCTTTGTGTATGCCAGTCATTAGTGTGAGCCATAAAACACATAATTAATGACTGGTTTATCTATGTGGGATTTTTCCCTCGTTCTAAAACTATCAATTCTTTTGCTGATAAGTTCTAGTGTTTACTTAATGTGTTTACCATATTAAACATTCTCCCCTCCTTAAAAGATCCTGATCTTTTAATACATAATTAAGTAGATACCTCTGAATAAATAAAAACTTAATCTAATTAATACTTAAAACTACTTAACCTCAAATTATATACTTAATTCTACTACTACCACCAGTCGGGCACTTTGGGATGTCGTCTTTCGTTCTATATTTCCCAGGATCCGGCGGCCAAATGATTGGACTTTCCTGGACATCCACGGTAGCATCTGGCCGCCAATTTGAAGTCCATTTGATCAACATTCTTTTAACGGTAGCAGCACCATCCTTCACAGCAGCGATCGGCGAGAGCGCGCACTTGTGCAACATGAGCGAGAGAGCCACACATGTATTCTCACACACATTGAACGAAAACAAACAAACTGAATCAGTCTCGCTTGAGCATTCGTCCGACGCAGTTGTGTCGACGCTTGTTGTTAGCAAGACAATATAAGAAATGAATTTTTTCGGTAAAAATGAGTTCTTATATGTTAATGTGCATTGCCACGTGCACAACAGTAATATTTCCTATATTATAATTTTGTTCATAGTTATGAAAAAATCTTTACAACAATTTCCTTCACTACAGTAAGAGAGGGAAGAGAACAACTCACCAACACAAACCCATATTGTGGTTGTGTTAGTTGCCGATAGCTGCTTCACAGCTACAAATCGCTCTCTTCGTTCCCCGGCGATGGGAACTTTCTCGGGTCTTCTTTTACCTTCATTTTCATCTTTCAAAACCAATGGCTTAAATGGCTTATGATGAAATTTCTTTTCTTCCTCGTTGGCATAGAATAAATCAGCTACTATACGTACATGGCTTTCCTCTTCATAATCTTCATTGGCATGGACGTCGTCAAATAGAACGTCGACATCGGCATTCATTTCATCGTCAATTATAACCAAAGAATCGACGGTCATGAATTTATTCGAATCGATTTCACGAATTTCTTTGTCATCATTATTATTCGACTCATCTTTTTTCGTTGGTTCCACCATCTTAGGCCTGCAAAGATTTAGCCAACTTTTCGTTTACGATTTTTAGTGTGTAGTTTTCATCTTTTAACAAAGACAATTCCCGCTCTTGACACTCATTAAGTTTTTGAATGCATTGATTTTCATTTTGGAGTTTTTCAATTGTTTGTTGTGCTGCGAAGAGCAAGGACATTTGATCAGCCAATTCATTCTGCACATCCTCTTTGAGCTTTGTCATATCCTGCAGGTTTTTGTTCAATGATGACACCATTGACTCTGCTGTTTGCTTCAAAGATTGCTCATGTCGCAATTGCTTTTTTAGCGATACTTCCAATTTTTCGTTAACTCGCAATTGAGTGTAAACAGCTTCTAATTTCTCCTGTTTAGATTTGTTGCATAACTGCTCCTTTCGAAGTTTGGCCTCTGTTTCAGCCAATTCGTCTCTCAGACCTTGCAGTTCAACTTTTGCAGCATCCTTTTCTTCAGTTAACTGGCTCGTTAACCGTTTATTCTCCAATTCTAGTTCTTCGCATTTTCGTTCCGTCCAGAACCTGTCGCTCGAACAATCAAAATGCTTGGTTCGGAATCTTTTTCGCTCGTTTTCTGTATGTTCCCATTTCATACGTTCATTAACGAGTTCATCCTTTAAACTGGTTATCTCTTGCTTCAGAGATACCAGTTCTTCCTCCTTAATAGCAAGATTCCTTCTTGATCTGCTGGTGGTAGGAAGGTATTTCCTTTCATCAAAAGATTTAAATTGCCTGGCTTGGACAACATCTTCCAGCATCAAAACTTCTTCCTTCTGTTTTTCAGGTGTCTGACGCTGAACAGGATCAGGAGCGAACTCCTCCATGGACTCTCTTAGTTCGAGAGTTACTTGGAGCATCTTTAATTGATGTCGTCTGCCCTCTTCAAGCATCTGTCGCAGAACGGGATCTCTCACTTCTACAAATGCTGCTGGAGTTTTCCTTCCATCCATTTTGCAGTCTTATAATGTAGAATTTAACTTTATGTTTGTAAAATTTAATTGTTGACGTGAACGATCACGTCGGGGTCACCAAATGTTACGCACTGGAAGAGTGCGGGAAGAAAAACACAACCTCTTCTACTGAAGGTTCTTAGGGAACTCAATTTATTTTCATATGGTTTCTTACAACTAAACATTCTACATTCTAATCTAACCTAAAGTAAACAAAATACATACAATATTTATTACCTGATGTTGTTGGAATGTGTACACACGCGTTGGTCCCTTTTCGTATCTATTTAAACATTCCCGAAACGATCGAGTAAACTTTCTACGCATATTACAACAACAACATGGGAAAATACTCAGTATTTGTCGATTGTGTGAAGCAACAACAAGCAACAAAATATATTAATATATAAGATCAGTACATAACTAAACAGCTATATTGTGAAAAATGTTGTATAGATAGTTAGACATTAGGGTGTGCCGCAATGAGGTTAAATTTCGAATTTGTTCTCAAATCATTTTATTGGTGCTGAGTATTTTTCTTTTGAATACAGACTTCGTAGTAATAAACCGTTCAATAGCTGAAGTGAAGACCTAAAATAGTATGTGTTTGCTTTTACTATATCTCTTATAGACATCGAGATATTTGATGTAGAAGTTGGGGTATTTTTGAAAAAATTATTAAAGATTTTGAAATTGTATTCGAAGTAGATTATTATGGGCAATTATATATTTCATCTTTTTAAGGTTAATCAAGTTAAAATCTATATGCTCAAATAGAATATGTGTATATTATCTATATCTCTACCAATTATCGAGATATCAGGCGTAAAAAACGCATTTTTTACTATCGGCATAGTAATGTCTAATAAACTTTTGTTCCATCTGAATAACCATAGTGTCTTGTTACTAATGACGATATATATATGATAAAAATTAAAAATCCCCTCAAAGGACCATTGAATATTAATGGTTTTGGTGAAATTTGTAAGCAGACACAATAGATATTCAGGTAAAACATAAGTTCAGTAGTCATTGCTTGCTTTTTAAACCCCTGATATCTCGAGAATTGATAGAGATATTGATAATATACACATATACTATTTAAACATATAGATTTTACTTGATTTAACTTAAAAAGTTAAAATATATAGTCGCCCATATAAAGCTACTTCGGAAATCAAAAATTATGATTTTTTTTTCTTCAAAAATACCCCATTTTCTACATAAAATATCTCGTCGTCTATAAGAGATATGGTAAAAGTAAACACATACTATTTTAGGTCTTCGCTTCAGCTATTGAACGGCCTATTACTACTAAGCCTGCATTAAAAAAAAGTACTCAACAGCAATAAAATTATTTGAGAACAAATTCGAACTTTAACGTCATTGCGGCACACCCT
The DNA here is from genome assembly GCA_964034835.1 of Muscina levida. Lineage (NCBI taxonomy): Eukaryota > Metazoa > Arthropoda > Insecta > Diptera > Muscidae > Muscina > Muscina levida. Next base: position 42,889,160 of record OZ035880.1, on the reverse strand, counting down.
AATGCCTAACTATCGATACAAAATTTTTCACAATATTTTCGTATTTTTAGCAAAAACAAATGTAAGGTGAAGCTAAATGACCGACATCGCAGTTAATATATATCTTTAACGAAATTCGAAAAAATGCCATATAAGGAACACCCTAACGCTCTTTGTGAACAATTAAAGGGGTGGAGTATTCCGATCAGATTGGTTGTTTACAGAAGTAGTTCAGTTGTACAATGAGTACGTTTTTGGTAAAGATAGCAAGTAAAAACTTTGCACAATGGCCCAAAACGCCTAAAAAAATGATTTGTTTAAAGTAGATATTGTGTTTTAAGTGCCATTTAATATCCCTAGACTTGTTCAGATTCCATGGGTTTGTTCATAGAAGTTTTTCGGTGTTACCTAAACTACAATTTCACTGAATAGAGTATAGAAAAAATCTGGATTCCCTACGATTTATATTCAAAATAGTGAAAAAAAATTTAATTTTTTTTCGAAGTTTTTTGAAAAAAAAACGAGGGAAGTCTAATTTTTTTGGGAAATTTTATTATATCAGTTTCTTAAGCGGACTATTAGCTACAACTTTGCTTAAGAAGCGAAAGAGCTAGATTAAGAACTGTACAAAATGTTGGCCAAAAACTAATGTCACATTTTTTCAAGGGATCCAAGGGATTTCACAAAGTTACGAGGGCCAAAAAAAAATTTTGGTAGCCAATCCAGCCAAACTGAACTAGGGTTTTACTCAGCTCCGGTTGTACTATCGAACCTATATAGTCACGTTCGGGTGTTTTTCAAAAAGTTTGATTTTGTGTCATAGTGAAATCTATTAATTTCAATAACTTAAGACTTCAACAATATCTTATATTGGGTGATGGTATTTATCAGTCAGTTTACCTGACTGAAATTTATTTACTGGTTACATATATAGATAACATCTTGTTAATCAAAATAATAACATGATCAAACATATTTCGTTCTCCGTAAAAAAATTATTAGACCTCATATGGACGAATTTACGACATCTCAAGTTTGATGCTTCTACTTAATATCCATTGATACAGATGTATTGAATAAAAAACATTGATATAATCATTTGGATTATATTTTATGTATTAATATTATAAGTAAAACATTATTAATAAATTAAGATATTTAAGCTACCTTTAATACTTGACAAACTGTTAGCATTGCCACTCATTTGAACATAAACCACCAACCTCATATAAAATTATTGTCCAGCTATTAAATAAAAAAATATATTTGAAAATTAGTTTAAATATATGTTGGCTGTGGTTATATTGTTATTATGAGTAACATTTTAACACATGAACATTTTCTGATATTTGTTAATGGAGATTTTTTTATCATAGCAAATAATTGTCAGCAAAGTGTTTTGCTTCTGCCCCTCCACCCCACTTTAAATTATTTTTCTATTTAAGTTATGGTGTCAGCCATGTACGCTACTGATTAGTTTTCATTAAGGTTCGTGATTCGATTACAACAGTAAAGGTTTCCAGTGCAAGACAAGACCTTTTTATTATCTGTAATATAAAGCAAAAACCTACTGTGAAATTGTTTCCATTATTGGCTGTGATAATAACAAGATTGGGCTAAAAACACTAAAGCTTTAGTAGCTGTTTTTTAGTTACCAAAAGAAAGCAATAAACCATTTCTCTGCTAAAAAATAAAAACGTGAGTATCACTTTTGTATTGAGAAGAATGATTTTTAATAAAATGATTGACGGCAATAGAGCACAGTGGCGGAAATGTGGCAGTGGAAGCTTATTTTAAAGATATATATTGCACACTTCTCTTACTTATTTCGTCGATAGAGCGTCGGTTGTTCACCTCTACATTACACCTTCATGACTTGTTATAACATATATATATAAAACAAACAAATATTCGCAAAGTCTCTACAATAGGTCATTACACTTTCACCTACTGTGTGTTATGACTGAAAGGAGTTAAAGCTGCCACAAACAGCAACAACTTTACAGGGTGGAGCTCTTAAGCATAACACAAAACTTAAAGTGATGATGAAATTGAAACCAAAACTCAATTTATCAGAATTGTTCGAAAAAAAAACCAATTTCGGGTGATAATGATTACGTTTACATTATAGCTGACCCAAGAGTGAAAATATGTTACATTTTCGTTTGGAAAACGTTTCGAGAAACTAGAAGCAATTTCCTATGATTTCACTTAATTCCCACATCTTGTTTGGGGTGTAAGAAAAACAATTTCTTTATAGTATTACTGCTGCTGCTGCTGCTGCACTCATAGATAATAGTTCACCGAAAATAGTTGAAATGTTGTTAAAAGCGCGGTACTGTTAAGCCAAATTGTGTCGATGAGAAACACACTGGCAGTGTGTTTAGTTGTCGAAACCGTTGCAAACGATAGTTACAGGGAATTGTATATATCGTTTAAGAACAAACTTCATGTTACTTTTTGGTTGTACAGGTTACTGCGTTGCTTGTTACAGTTGTTGGTTGTTCTTGAACAACGAACATTACATGTTAAAAGCTATTTAGATTATATTGAAAGCTTTGATCTTAGAGACCCAAAGCCGATTTCTACTTCATTGGCATTTTCTATTAAAAGGATGTGGTTTTAACAATTTTCGATGGAACAAAAGTATTTACAATTGTTAAAATTCCTTGAATTGTGTAATCCAGGTTAGGTTGGCGGCATTTTTAAGCCTAAGAAATATTTCACAAGCATTTGTGATATGAAATGTTTGTAATAAGCACGAAATATTCACAGCATTTGCAGTGCTGCAATATTTCTTAACAATAAAGTGGGAAGCTAATGGGTCACGCAGCGGGATATGGAAATGCGCATAAAACCTATACAATAAAAAAATGTTTAAAAAATTTTAATTTAATAGAATTTTTTTATCGACCGATGAACCAAGAACATTTTTCTTTTTGTTAGTGTTAGTCGATCGTAGTGATGAGTTATCCATTTTTGTGTAAGTGTATCAAATGATACGTCAAGCATTAAAATCTTCCGGTACAATATGAATGCATGGCTCAAGCAATGGCCGCATGTTTTCTCTCTTGAAATCGTAGAATGTACCTTAAATCTCTTCTTGCATCCCAGTCTTGTTCATCTTCTTTCATGGATGGCGGCGATATCAGCCTTACATTTATCGAGAATATCCGCTAGTCAGATAATAGTTAATTCTCCATAGGTGCATATCCTTCAACTATGGTCCGTTTAAATTTGCGGTGATCGTCAACATTTATCAGGGATTTCTTCCTTGAAGAAGGGTGGATGGCCCAACAATCAGGATTCTATCAGCTGCTACCCGTGTGGGTTGGCTTGACATGCAACTTCTACGTTTGATCCCCAACGGGATGTTAAACTATCAAAGAATCAAAGAATATTATATAAATTCGAATTCAAAAACAAAAATCAGAAATTAATTCATTTTGGGTCTGGTTCAAAATTTGTTGGCATTTGTGGCATCTATGAAGAGTTGAGGCTATCAGCGCAAAAGTAGTGTAACCCACAATTTTTGTTGGTGTGGGAAAATAATTAGTTATTTAGAGAAACTAGGCTGAATTGTCTTAGGCAGGCGGGGAGGAGCTGATTAGGAGCATGCATCAGCCCGGGGATTGGAGTCTCAGTCTATTATGTCCCATATACAAGAAAGGAGATCGTAGTGAATGTAAGAACCTGGCAAATCTACGACGGATCAAATATTCAATTTGCGACAAATCCTGGAATAAAACTCATAGAAAGCAGATCGACAATTACCACCTATTTGTCGACTGTAAAGCTGCCTTCGACTCTCCGATAAGGAATAGGCTATATGATGCCATGTCTGAGTTTGTTATACCTGCAAAGCTAATTCGACTTTGCTGGTGTACCTTGAAAAACACGAAATCCTCAACTAAGATTGGTAAGGATCATACTGAATCATTCTACATTAATATACTTATGGAGAAGGTGATGAGAAAGGCTGGTGTCAACATGTCCGGACCACATTCTACAAGAGCCACATACTACTAGCTTATGCCAATGAAATATACATCATTGGCCAAGGTTAAGGGGATGTTACTGCAGTTTTCTCATCAATAGTTTTTTGATCTCTGTCAAAGAGGACAAAACAACAGTTATGATTTCGACAACCAAAGAGCTCTTGATGAGGGCGCACCGTCTACGTTGAAAGTTATTGTTTCAGATCTCAGATCTTCCGTCGCCAATAAACATTTTTACGGACTTCGGCAGCACTTTAGTAACACCACCTTATCTCGCGATACTAAGAAACAGCTAAACCAGGTGTTAATTTTACCCGTTCTGTTGCATGCTGTCCAATCGTGGGTGCTTGCGACAACGGACATACAAATCCTTTGAGTATTCCGAACAATATATGGATCTATCTGTGTTGACGGAGAGTTTCGCCATCGGATGAACCATGGGCAGTATGAGCTTTACCACGACATCGACATACCTAATAGAGGCAGAATCAACCTTTTACGATGGTTGGGACATATTTCCAAGATGGATGTAAATGCTCCAGCGAGAAAGGCGTTTGAAGGCGAAACTGAAGGACGACGTAGAGCGGGGAGATCCCAACTTAGTTGAATGGACCAAGTGGTAGGCAACGTGCCACCATCTGGTGAGCTAACTGGAGAATGCACGCAGAGGCCAAAGCTTGTGAAATTCTTTAATACCACATTACAATTACTACCTTACCGCCTCAAGTTTATGAACTACTTTCGTAAGTAGTAATGGGACACTTAAGTAAGTAAGTATGTAAGTAAACTCAAAAATCCTCCAGTTGTCCGTTTGGAAGTTATGGAAGAAATAATAATTTCTCAAAAATGGGTTATTTTGTATGGGGTGTACCAGATGGGCTGGGTGCAGACCATATTCATTCCAGAGTTAAATATTCATAAGCGTACATCTTTCGCAAAATATGACTGAATTCAGCGTATTTAGAAACAAAAATACGTATAAAAAACTATGAGGGTAAAATCGGTCATTTGTGTGGTTGGTACCCGAAGGGACTATTACAAGATAATTAATCTGACTAAATTCAAATATTCTCCAGTTGTCCGTTTGAAAGTTATAGAAGAAATATAAATTATCCAAAAATATGTAAAAGTACAAGAAGGGTGGGGCTATTCTGCACATTTACAATTCCATTATTTCATTTTGGAAAATATTAATACTGGTAAAATTTCATACGGATCAGTAAAGATTTACTCGACTGACATAGCTCAATCGTCTTAAAAAGTTCTGAAATGAATTTGGTATTTAGATACATGGGGTCAAACTAGTCTCCTTTAATGCGTTAAACTTTTTCTCGTATCAAATGATATATACCCTCATCCCTAAGGGTATAAAAAGTTACCTCAGAGAAAATTCGGTCATTTTTAAGGGAGGCACCAGAAGGGTTGTATTAAAGGTTTCGGGATTTTTAGGATTCGTCTACTATTACAAGATAATTACCATAAACTGACACATTTAAAATATTCAGCAGTTGTCCTTTTGGATGTTATAGAAGAAATATTATTTAAAAAAAAAATTGAGAACTTGAACACCGCTGGTAAATTTTCATGACCATCAGTGAAGGTTTGCGCGAGTTAGCGCACCCACAATTCATGCATCAAGCCATCAAGTCAGACAGACAGACGGACATTGCAAAATTGTCTAACAGAGCCCTGAAACATATTTGTCTTAGATTTTAGAGGCCTCGTCTTCAATAATGCGTTACACTAGTTCTCCTATCAAATGATATATATCCTCATACCTAAGGGTAATGGTATACAAAAATTACCCTATCTATGTGGGAGTATAGATGGAATTGGAACCCGGCATTGCAATCGTACTCTTTTATGTGTTATTTGTTTCTGTCTCAATCACATCTAAAAGGGTAAATCTATTTGAATGAAATAAGGTAAGTTCTACGTTCAGTCGGAAATTTGACTTATGTCGGTGCGCTCATTTAATGCTAGTCGAAATATAGGTGGACTTTTTTCGATTTGAATTTCCACTGGAGGCAATAAGAAATATTTATGGAGATCGACTCTATGATTTAGTATCCATTGAGATAAATACATAAAACAACTTTATGTCAAATTCATATAATACCTTGCTAGCCTGATAACTTAGCAAATTGAACATAGTTTTGCGTCACATCTTAGATAATCTGCGGGGTCGAAAGTTTACTAACTAATCATAGTATGTAATTGCAGTATTTACGCAATACACTAGCAATTATAAGTGGCATGTCAATTTAATTAAATAAATCTTGTCCTGTGCGTGCCTAATATTACATAAGTTGCATAATCAACTAACACCTATTGCATTTTACACAATATCATCCGTTAAACACTTGTTTCATTATATTTTATTTCGTGTTAAAGACACAAAATTTAACACGAAAGTAATTGAACGCAACAAATTGACATCGGCTAATAAAAAAAAAACAAAATATCTGTACACTCACTTTGGATAAAGTTGTAAATATCTATGTGTATTTGTGTTGTAATCATCATACGAACTTATAATGGGAAGTTCTTAGTGTCTTTATGTAACTGCATTGAAATAGCGTATGCTGCAAACAGCAAATTGATTTAAGCATTAAAAAAAGGCTGCTTATGATGTCTGCAGACTGGTTTTACGATATGTAATGAAAAGTAAAAGTAATACAAGCATTTTATATGTATGTATATTTTATTTATTGTCATTGAGTTAAAAGACTGAAATTAGCCCAGAGTAATAACACTATGACAAATCTTAACTTAAAATTTCACACAAAATGGACCTAGAGTTTAAAGACCAATATTGTTAGCTGGTTGAGAAACTTCTACTAAACATGCCGATTGACTACGACAACACATAAGTTACTGTCGACAACGTCGAAAGAATCGTCGAGCAAAGAAATGTATATTACTGCGACAGGAAACTCTAGTTTTCCGCATAATAGTCGACTGTTTCAAACATCATTCACAGTCGGTGCCGTTGGTCGATGTTAACCTCACCAGTTGGCTTTTAATTTTTTTAAATAGACTAGATTGTGTTAGGGAAACCGCATTTGAGCCTACTATCGGAAAATTCAGTCTGCACACCGAAACGTCCAACAATGGCATCAGACTGATTGATTTCTCTGCGGCAAGAAATATGGTAGTTAGCAGCACTTGATTTGACCATAAAAATATTCTTAAGGCAATATGGTTATCTTCAGATCAATTGACGAGGAATCAGTTTGATCATGTGGTAGTCGATGGAAGGCACGCATCGAGTGTTCTGGACGTACGAGTGATTAGGGGTGCGAACATTGACTTCGATCACTTCCTTACCGCAGTTAAGGTACGCACTAGGCTAAGCATGCCGAAAAACGTACGTAACCGGGCACAACGAAAGCTGGACATCCGTAAACTGCGGACCACAGAGGTAGCGGACGCCTACTCCAACCACCTAACTCAACTGCTGCGGAATGCTTCAACCCCTGATAATATAACCTCGCAGTGGCAATATATAGCCGACTCCATAGAACGGACTGCGAGAAGCGTACTTGGATACTCGAAGCCGTCTCAAGAAGATGCCTGGTACGATGATGAATGTCGCAATGCCACGAGAGAGACGGATGCTGCATACAGGGCGAAACTGCAGGCAATGGCAATGCGAGCTGTTCGTGAACGGCACAGGGAGAAGAGACGAGAGGCAACTCGTCTTTTTAGACGGAAAAAGAAGGAGCTAAAGAAGAGGCAGGATGAGTGCACAGAGTTGCTCCGAAGCAGAGGGGAAGCCCGAAAATTCTACAAGAAAGTTAAGGCGAGAATGCGTGGAACAGGGTTACCCTCCTGCAAGGACAGCGATGGTAAGCTAGTGACGGACCCGGATAACGTTCTGAGGATATGGAGAAATCATTTTAAAAATTTATTGGATGCTGACACCACTCCTGAAGACCCCGCACCAATCCATGACGATGGTGTTTACTGTCCGCCTCCGAGCCAGAGCGATATACGTGTGGCAATCTCCCGCATTAAAAACAACAAAGCTGCTGGAGCCGATGGTCTCCCTGCTGAATTGTTTAAGGCTGGTGGGGAGGAGCTGATTAGGAGCATGCATCAGCTCATAGAGAACATCTGGCAAGAGGAGAGCATGCCCGGAGATTGGAGTCTCAGTCTGTTATGTCCCATATACAAGAAAGGAGATCGTAGTGAATGTAAGAACTATCGTGGAATAAGCCTATTAACAATTGCGTACAAGGCCCTTTCAAGCATATTGTGTGAACGTCTAAAGCCAATTGTAGAAAAACTAATTGGACCATATCAGTGCAGCTTTAGACCTGGCAAATCTACGACGGATCAAATATTCACCTTACAACAAATCCTGGAAAAAACCCATGAAAAGCAGATCGACACCTACCACCTCTTTGTTGACTACAAAGCTGCCTTCGACTCTCCGATAAGGAATAGGCTTTATGAGGCCATATCTGAGTTTGGTATTCCTGCAAAGCTGATTCGACTTTGCAAATGTACCTTAGACAACACCAAATCCTCTGTTAAGATTGGTAAGGATCAGTCTGAACCATTCAACACGGAAAGAGGTCTCAGGCTGGGCGATAGCCTGTCCTGTACACTATTTAATATAGTTATGGAGAAGGTGATGAGAAAGGCTGGTGTCAACATGTCTGGCACCATATTTCACAAGAGCCATATGCCACTAGCCTATGCCGATGATATGGACATCATTGGCCGAAATCTGCGGGATGTTACTTCAGTTTTCTCATCACTAGAAAAGGAGTCAGCAAAAATGGGTTTAGTGGTCAACGAGGACCGCTCTCGATGGGGACGCACCGTGAACGTTGACAATTATTGTTTTTAGGTAGTCGACGAATTTACCTACCTCGGATATTCCGTCAGCAAGAAAAATAATGTCAGGCAAGAAATTAAAAGGAGAATAGTGCTAGCCAATAGATGTTTCTACGGACTTCGGCAGCACTTTCGTAACACCACCGTCTCTCGAAATACTAAGAAACAGCTATATCAGGTGCTTATCTTACCTGTTCTGTTGTATGCTGCCGAATCATGGGTGCTTACTACAACGGACATACAAAACCTGGGAGTATTCGAGAGAAAAGTACTCCGAAAAATATATGGACCTATTTGTGTCGAAGGCGATTAAATGCTCCAGCGAGAAAGGTGTTTGAAGGCGAACCTGAAGGACGGCGCAGAGCAGGAAGACCCAAACTCCGTTGGATGGACCAAGTGGTAGGCGATTTGCCGTCATCTGGTAGGACTAACTGGAGAACACACGCTGAAGACCGAAGCGTGTGGAATTCTATATTACTTCAGGCCTTAAATTTATGAACTACGTTTCGTAAATTGTAATTGGCCACTTAAGTAAGTAAGATTTTGAAGAATCGAATTGCAAACTCTATATAATTTATCTATACTGTCAAATAATCTTCTTGAAAGTCTCTTTGTATAAATGTGAAGCTAAAACATACAATTAATAGTTTTTATACCATCACCCATAGGGATGAGGGTATATATCATTTGATACGAAAAAAAGTATAACGCATTAAAGGAGACGAATTAGACCCCAAGTATCTTAAGACCAAATTCGTTTCAGGACTTTTTAAGATGATTGAGCTATGTCTGTCTGTCTGGCTGGATGGCTGATCAGCAGGATAACTCGAGTAATACTTAATGGATCGGTATGAAAATTTACCAGTATTAATATTTTTCAAAACGAATTGTAAATGGGCTGAATAGCCGCACCCCTTCTGGCTCCTCCCATACAAAATTTATTTTTGGAAATTTAATATTTCTTCCATAACATCCAAACGAAAAACTCGAGACGTTTGAATTTGGTCAGTTTATTTATCTTGCAAAGGTAGACAAACCCCAAAGAAACCGAAACCTTTGCAACACCCCTTCTGGTACCTCCCATACAAATGACCGTATTAACCCTCATAGTTTTACATACATATCTTTTTTGTTAGTTAACTGAATTCAATCAAATTTTGCGTATGATGTTCGCTTATGAAAAGCTGCGACAAATGGACTATGGACTATATCGGTTCACGCCTTCTGGTACTTCCCATACAAAATTACCTATTTTTGGAAAATTAATATTTCTTCCATGACTACCCAACGGACATTTGGGGGTAATGAATATTGGTCGATAAATTTATGTTATGATAGGAGGCGAAACCACAGAGAGCCTAACTATTTGATACACCCCTTCTGGTAACTTTCATACAAATGACCGAACCCACCCCATAGTCTCACATACATATCTTTTTTGTTAGTAAACTGAATTCACTCAAATTTTGCGTATGATGTTCGCTTATGAAAAGTTGAATTAGGAATGAATATGGACTATATCGACTCACGCCTTCTGGTACCTCCCATACAAAATTACCAATTTATGGAAAATTAATATTTCTCCCATAACTTCCCAACGGACACTTGGGGGTAATGAATATTGGTCGATAAATTTATGTTGTGATAGGAGGCAAAACCTCAGAGAGCCTAACTATTTGACACCCCCTTCAGGCACCTCCCATACAAATGACCTAATCCTAATCCCCCATAGTCTCACATACATATCTTTTTTGTAAGTACACTGAATTCACTCAAATTTTGCGTATGATGTTCGGTTGTAAAAATTAGACTCTGGAATGAACATGGACTATATCGGCTGATGCCTTCTGGTACCTCCCATACAAAATTACCTATTTTTGGAAAATTAATATTTCTCCCATAACTTCCAAACGGACACTTGGAGGGTAATGAAAATTGGTCGGTAAATATATCTTCTTATAGGAGGCAAAACCTCAGAAAACCTAACTGTTTGGCACACCCCTGTTGGTACCTCCCATACAAATGACCGAACCCACCCCCAAAGTCTCACATACATATCTTTTTTTTGTAAGTACACTGGATTCAGTAAAATTTTGAGTGAGGTGTACGGTTATGAAGATTTTAATCAGGAATGAATATGGACTATATCGGATCACCCCTTCTGGTACCTACCATACAAAATGACTTTGTTTGGAAAATTAATATTTCTCCCATAACTTTTAAACCGTCACCTGGGGGGATAATCAATTGGGGGGGGGGATAATCAAATTGTATCTGGTAATAGGAGGCAAAGCCTCAGCAACCCTAACTATTTGGCACACCACTTCTGGTGCCTCCCATATAAATATATGGGATATTTCCCCTTTTACATACGTATCATTTTTGTATGTACACTGAATTCAGACAAATTTTGCCAAGGTAAGCGATCATTGAACGTTGATTTACGAAAAAAAATCAGACACGTTGTGCTGCCACTAATTGTACCTTCTGTACAAATACATCAAATTTTCTATGTTTTTGCTCTACATGCAGACAAAAAATAATACATAAGTAATTTTATTTTAAAAATCTATTAATTTCAATAACTCAGAACTTAAACAATATCTTATATTGGGTGATGGTATTTATCAGCCAGTTTACTTGACTGAAATTTCTGTACTGGTTTTAATAAGATTTGTATCACTATAAAACAATGCAATGTTTTAAGAAAGTAGCAAAAATTAATAAATTTTTTCTATTTAAGTGTCAAAGAAATAGTACGGCTTTTAACCTTCTGTATAAATGTATGTAATTGACATAACTCTTTCATATCAATCAACTATACATCATAACAACTCCACCTATATTTCGTCTCGGTACGCAATCTACTGTATGCAATTAATAAATCTCAACAACAACAAAAAATATGATATTTTTGCCAATTTGTTTGTTAAATACACGACACCATATCACACTGCAAGTAAATAGCTCTTGTTGTAAAGTAAAACACTTTCAATCTTAAAGTGATTTCATGGTGGCAACATACATATGCTACATCTAACACCAATAGTTTTATGTTGCTGTTTTTTTTCTCTCTATATTCTTAATCAAGATTTATGATAATGTTCACTCCTCTGTTTTGCAGCAACAATACCCACAACAACAACAACAACAAAAAACGGACAAACAATATGTACGATTTGGCGGCCTTAAATTCAGTTGCAATTATTCTTTGCAAAAATAGGGGAGAAACCCGCTAAAACAAGAATATGGTTTGTTAACGGCGGTATTTACTTTATGAATTTTTTTTTTTAAATCGGTCTTGTTGAAAATTATGAACAGCAAATTATTGCTGAAATTTTATGTTTTTTTTTTATAATTTTCATGACATTAAGTCCTATTTATGGCTTTGTTAGTTGCGCTCTGCATTCGGGTGGGTAGTGTGGGAATAAAAACAAGTTTATGTATCTAGAGATTTGACATCGTTATCATTTGAAATTTGTGCTAAATGTCAGCACATTTTCAACTATGACATACTGTAAAGGTAAGAAGTTTATGGTAACAATGTTATAGTTACGCGATATAAATCATTTCTTTCAGCTTGCTCGGATTTATTTCGCACCCAATAACGCATTTATAGAAGTACATGACTATGAGTGATTTAATATTATAAATGCTGAAGCTTTTATATTGACATATGAATCATATAAACGAAATTTTAAGCCACCATTAATTATACATGGATTTAATTTGTAGCAAAATCTAACAAAAGTAAAATTAATCTATAGAGAGGTTATAAATTCCACATTCTGAGCGGCACCGTGCAATAAAACCATAGGTAATAAAGCCATATGGCACTATTTCCCATTCGATTGGAAAATGTTTGGCTCAACATAGTAATGTTTTCACGTGCTATATAGCATTTTGCGTCGTTTTGTTGGAACAGTTTCTGTTTCAAATGATTTGAAACGACATGATGACTAAACATCAAGAAACATTTGCCTGTAGCGTTAGCAATTCAAGGCAATATGTGCCCTTTTTGGATTCCGATGACATGTTCGGCATGTTAATCGCACGAAACAGTGCTTTTTCGGGATTTAATAGAGTCTACTGCGGACTGTGCACTAGTGTGGTTCGGTCCCTATACAAAAACACTAAGCCAAGGCGGACACCCCCTACAATTAAAGATTATCCAAAGACAATTCCAAAACAACAAATAATTTTTTGATCCGTGCACCCTACTTACGGCCTAAATATGTTTTATTGAGCTGACTTGTTATTTGATGCCATATCGAGCATTGATTTTGGTATATTAATAGCTTCGTTTTTCCCTTTAGTTACTTTTGACTTTAAAGACAATTTCGACTTTGACTTCCTGTATTTCGTTTTCTATATGGGTATTTCCAGCTGAAGGACGAACGATTTCATAGTAAACTATGTAGTAATGCGGTTATCGTCGGCTATGCCGAAGCTCAGATGCCCTTCACCATTTGTAAAAATGGCGATAAAACTGGTTATTTGCACTACAACTATATTTTATTAAACTTTGTACCACAAAACAGGGGAGGTGGTAAGAAGTGGACGTTACTTTTAGATGCACACATCCATTTTTATACCATCACCCTTAGGGATGAGGGTATATATCATTTGATACGACCCAAAAGTGTAACACATAGAAGGAGTCACTTCAGAACCTAGGTTTCTTTGCACCAAATTCGATTCATGACTGTCTGTCCGTCTGGTGGCTGTCCGGCTGGTTCGCACGATAACTTTCGAAAGACGCAACCAAATGTTTTGAAATATTGCACGAGTTATTTTTTTCTCAAAACTACTTACGGTATTGCAAATGGGCTACGTGGCCCCGCCCCTTCTGGTACCTCCCATACAAATACATCATTCCGCCCACTTTAGAAATCAAGTAATAATATCAATACACCCTACGGGATCGTCCCCAAATTCTGTATTTAGTAAAGCTATAATAGGATAAAGTTTTGGAAAAAATTTTGAAAGCCTAGCCACGCCCCTTCTGGTACCTCCCATACAAACCTACCTCTCCGCCCACTATGGAGATGGAGAAATAATATCAATAAACCAGTACAGAAATTTCAGTCAGTTAAACTGACTGATAAATACCATCACCCAATATAATATATTGTTTAAGTCTTGAGTTATTGAAAATAATCGATTTGTAATTAAAACCAGTTAGAAAGTTTCAGACTTACATTTACCCTTACCCTCAGTAAAACAAATAATTTTATATTTTATTGATATTATTACTCGATTTCGAAATTGGGCGGAGGAGTGGTACATTTATATGGGAGGTACGTGAAGGGGTGTGTTTAGGCTCCAGATTTATTCTCCATAACTTTATCCTGTTATAGCTTTATTAAATACAGAATTTGCGCACGATTGCGTTGGGTGTACTGATATTATTACTACATCCCAAAAGTGGGCGGAAAGGTACATTTGTATGGGAGGTACCATAAGGGGCATGTCTAGACCTCCAATTTTTTCTCCAAAACTTTGTCCTGTTATAATATAACAAAATACAGAATTTGGGCACGATCGTGTCGAGTGTATTGATATTATTACTCTATTTCTAAAGTGGGCGGAGTGGTACATTTGTATGGGAGGTACCAGAAGGGGCGTGTCTAGACTTCCAGATTTTTCCTCCAAAACTTTATCCTGCTTAAACTTTACCAAATACAGAATTTGCACGATCGCGTTAGGTCTTTTAATAATATTAATCGATTTCTAAAGTGAGCGGTACCAGATGTGTATGGAGGTACCAGATGGGGCGTGATTAGACTTCCAATTTATTTCTCTAAAACTTTATCTTATTATAGCTTTGCTCAAAATAGAATTTGGGTACGATCACGTTTAATTTATTGATATTATTTCTCCATCTCTATAGTGGGCGGAAAAGTAGATTTGTATGGGAGGTACCAGAAGGGGCGTGGCTAGGCTTTCAAAATTTTCCAAAACTGTTATAACTTTACTAAATACAGAATTTGGGGACGATTCCGTAGGGTGTATTGATATTATTACTCGATTTCTAAGATGGGCGGAATGATGTATTTGTATGGGAGGTACCAGAAGGGGCGGGGCCATGTAGCCCATTTGCAATACCGTAAGTAGTTTTGAGAAAATAATAACTCGTGCAAAATTTCGAAACATTTGGTTGCGTCTTTCGAAAGTTATCGTGCGAACCAGCCGGACAGCCACCCGACAGACAGACAGACAGACAGACGGACATGGCTCAAACGACTTAAAAAGTCATGAATCGAATTTGGTTCAAAGAAACCTAGGGACAAAAGTGACTCCTTCTATGTGTTACACTTTTGGGTCGTATCAAATGATATATACCTTCATCCCTACGGGTGATGGTATAATCAAACGTGATCGTACCCAAATTCTATTTTTAGTAAAGCAATAACGGGATAAAGTTTTGGAGAAAAAAATTTTAAGTCTATCCACGCCCCATCTGGTACCTCCCATACACATCTGGTACCGCCCACTTTAGAAATCGATTAATATTATTAAAAGACCTAACGCGATCGTGCCCAAATTCTGTATTTGGTAAAGTTCAAGCAGGATAAAGTTTTGGAGAAAAAATCTGGAAGTCTAGACACGCCCCTTCTGGTACCTCCCATACAAATGTACCACTCCGCCCACTTTAGAGATGGAATAATAATATCAATACACTTGACACGATCGTGCCCAAATTCTGTATTTGGTAAAGCTATAACAGGATAAAGTTTTGGAGAAAAGATCTGGATGTCTAGACACGCTCCTTCTGGTACCTCCCATACAAATGTACCACGTCGCGCACTTTAGAGATGGAGATATAATATCAATATTCTCGACACGATCGTACCCCAATTCTGTAATTTAATAAGTTATAACAGGATAAAGTTATGGAGAAAAAATTGGAAGTCTAGCGGCGCCCCTTATGGGACCTCCCATACAAATGTACCTTTCCGCCCACTTTAGAGATGGAATAATAATATCAATACACTTGACACGATCGTGCCCAAATTCTGTATTTAGTAAAGCTATAACAGGATAAAGTTTTGGAGAAAAGATCTGGATGTCTAGACACGCTCCTTCTGGTACCTCCCATACAAATGTACCACGTCTCCCACTTTAGAGATGGAGATATAATATCAACATTCTCGACACGATCGTGCCCCAATTCTGTAATTTAATAAGTTATAACAGGATAAAGTTATGGAGAAAAAATTGGAAGTCTAGCGGCGCCCCTTATGGGACCTCCCATACAAATGTACCTTTCCGCCCACTTCAGAGATGGAGTAATAATATCAATACATCCAACGCTATCGTGCCCAAACTCTGTATTTAGTAAAGCTATAACAGGATAAAGTTTTGGAGGATAAACCTAGAAGTTTAGACACGCCCTTCTAATACCTCCCATACAAATTTACCACTCCACCCACTTTAGAAACCGAGTAATAACATAAATTTTTTTTATTTTACTGAGGGTGATGGTATATGTAAGTCGGGTCGCCCGACTGAAACTTTCTCACTGGTTGTTCAATAATTTTTATCGTTTTTATTCGATTTACCGAAAAGTATATGAGTTAGTGAGTTGGAGCATATTTTTATGAATTTTGTTACCCCCCAAAAATGGGATTTTGTGTGGGATGTGGGAGTAGTTTAAATCCGATCTTGCATATCTTAGAACTTAACCTCTGCTTCTGCACAGAAGCTTACACACCAAATTTCAGCCCGAAAGGTCATAAACTACAGAGACATACAGACGGGCACACCCAAAAAGGGGCAGTTTGTATGGAAGGTGGGAGAAGTATTCGTCCGATATTGCTCTTCTCACAACGTAAGCTCCTATTATAGGATTAAAGCTTGCATATCAAATTTCAGCTCAATATTTCCTAACCTACGGTTGTTATCGCGGGAGCAGTTAGGCGGACACCCCAAAAAGGTAGTTTGAATGGGAGGTGGGAGTATTTTTTGTCCGCTTAGAGATTGAATCTTGCGTACAAAATGTCTGCTATATACCTCTTAAAATACGGATGCAATCGCAGGGACAGCCCCCAAAAAGGGACAGTTAGTATGGGAGGTGAAAGTAGTTTTTGACCCATCGGTCTCTTCTTAATACTCAACCTCCGCTTTGAGTAGGGAAGCTTGCATACAATATTTCAGCTTGATTGCTCTTAAAATACTACCATAATAGCGGGGACTGAACAGACGGACATCCCCAAAAAGATGGATTTTGTATGGAAGTTTTTGAACGATCGGTCTCAACTTACTACTCAACCTTCGCTTAGTGTAAGGAAGCTTGCACACAAAATTTCAGCTTATTTCAGCCCTTAAACTACAGCTATAATCGTAGGGATAGGCCCCAAAAAGGGGGAGTTTGTATGGGAAGTGGAAGTAGTTTTCGACCGATCGATCTCATCTTAGAACTCAAACTCCATTTAGGGCAGCAAAGCTTACATACAATATTTCAGCTTGATTACTCTTAAATTAATGCTGTAATAGCGGGAACTGACACACGGATACCCCAAAAAGAGGGATTTTGTATGGGAGGTGGGTGTAGTTTTTTACCGATCGGCCTCATCTCACTACTCAACCTCCGCTTAGTGTTGCGAAGCTCACATACAAAATTTCAGCTTAATTGCCCTTAAACTACGGCTGTACTCGCAGGGACAGGCCCCAAAAAGGGGGAGTTTGTATGAAAGGTGGGAGTAGTTTTTGGCCGATCGGGCTTATCCTAGAACTTAACCTCCGCTTTGAGGATAGAAGCCTGCATTCCAGAAGCCTCGATATCTCTTAAACTGAGGCTGTAATCGCGGGGACAGACAGACGGTCACCTTTAAATCGACTCAGATTTCGATGCTGATGTATATATATATTGCCATACCTACCACGCCTCCTTATGGGCGTTACAAATGGAAGACCAAAATTAATATACCCTTCATTTTGTTCATGTGCGTGGTTAAGGGTATAAAAATTTCTCTATTTTTAACATCTTGTTTCTGTAATCTTAAAATGTATTTGTTAAACATTAACATATTAAACTATTATATCATTGGAAAGTCTCTACTTTCCAAATCCACTGAGAAACTTTATATCGGTTTACATTAATCCGCGTACTGGCTTATAAGTGCCTAAAAGTACGAAAAACTTGTTTTTTTACCCGTAACTCAAGATTTGGGAAATTTGAAAAACAAATTCTTGTAGTGGTCGGCAGCACTTACCAGAAAAACAGTATAATTCCCCAGGTATTGTTTTTTTTTGTCTCTCTGTGCTATTCATAGAAAAATGCGTGTGTCCGCAACGCACATTTAGATTGAATTAGCGTCAAAGGTAAAAGTTTTTAAAATGTGAAGCGAGTTGTTTATAAAACCCCAACATGTCTTCTATATTTTACAAAAACCCAGTAAGAGTTTCAGTCGGGCGACCCGACTTACATATACCAGCACCCTTAGTAAAACAAAAAATATCTATTATATTGATATTATTACTCGATTTTTAAAGTGGGTGGAGTGGTACATTTGTATGGGAGGTACCAGAAGGGGCGTGTCTAAACTTCCAGTTTTTCTCTCGAAAACTGTATCCTGCTTGAAATTATCTAAATACAGAATCTGGGCACGATCGCGTTAGTTCTATTAATAATATTAATCGATTTCTAAAGTGGGCGGTACCAGATGTGTATGGGAGGTACCAGATGGGGCGTGGATAGACCTCCAGTTTTTTTCTCAATAACTGTATCCTGCTATAGCTTTACTAAAATAAAGAATTTGGGTACGATCGCCTTGGATTTATTGATATTACTACTCCATATCTAAAGTGGGCGGAAAAGTACATTTGTATGGGAAGTACCAGAAGGGGCGTGGCTAGACTTCCAATATTTTTTCCAAAACTTTATCCTGTTATAACTTAACAAAATGCATAATTTGGGCACGATCGTGTTGAGTGTATTGATATTATAACTCCATCTCTAAAATAGGCGGAGTTGTACATTTGTATGGGAGGTACCAGAAGGGGCGTGGCTAGACTTTACATTTTTTTCCAAAACTTTATTCTGTTATAGCATTACTAAATATAGAATTTGTTAATGATTGAGTTCGATGTATTGATATTATTACTCGATTTCTAAAGTGGGCGGAATTGTACATTTGTATGGAAGGTACCAGAAGGGGCGTGGCCATGTAGCCCATTTTCAATACCGTAAGTAGTTTTGGGGAAATATTAACTCGTGCAAACTCGAATTTAAAAAACTTTTTTATCGTTACGAAAAAAATTTGACTTAGGGGGGAAAAGCCGAAATTCCGGTAGAAACTTCTAGAAGTTGACGTCGGAGTCAAAAGTGAACATAGAAGAAAATGTAGCTGTTGTCAGTCCAAGAACATTGATATGTCACACATTACGATCGGACTATAAATGGAGACACAGGAAACAAAAAACCCAATGAGCGGGGTAAAGGGGCGTGGCAAAAAAAATTTTTTTTTATGATTTCGTTTTTAAATTCATTCATTCGAGGGGGTGACCGGCAAAACTTTTATTATCGACCCACCCTACTGGGTCAAAATATTTAAACTTTTCGAGAAAACTAGAAAATATTAAAAAAATTGTGCGTCCGCAATGCTAGGAAATACCCATATTTCTCCTATAACATCGTATAACGGACATCTGCAGGATATTGTAAATTGGTCAGTTAAACTACCCTGTAATAGTAGACAAATCCTTAAAAACCCGAATTCTTTACTCCCATACAAATGACCGAATTAACATACGTGAATTAAATACATAACTTATTTTAAGTACATTCAATTAAATTGTACTTTTTGTAAGATGTACGCTTTTGAATATATCGACCGAACCTTCAGGTACTTTTCATGCCAAATGGCCTATTTTTGGAATATTATTTATATTATATTATTATTCCCATTACATTCAAACGGGCAACTGTAGTATATTTGCGTTTGGTCAGTTTAATTATCTTGTTATATTAGGCAAAACCTTAGAAATCTGAAATATTTGATACTCACCTTTTGGTACCTCACATGCAAATGCCCACAATCACCCTCACATTTTGCACAGTGCAAACATTTATTGAACGTTGACGATTGAACTGAAATCGAAAACGTTGTGCTACTCCAACTCTTACCTCCTATAGACGTTAGACAATTTCCCGAAAAATAAAACATTGCAATAATTTCTGAAAGAAACATTGAAAATTTTTTAGTTTTAATATTATTGTGAAACATTTTCGAGGCCATTGTCTGGGTGCTGAAAAATTCCAAGTCAGGGTCAAGGTTATAGGCCAGTTTAGTAAGACCCCTAAAAGTTTTAGTGTTCTCCGGCCAAACTTTTTGTATGACCATTTTTATATTTTTTGCTTATCATGATAATAGGTAGAAAACTGATCATTGCTGAGGATATTGAATGAAAGCCCTGGCCCATGTACTGTTCTGTGCATATGTAGCGAGTTTGCATATGGCACTCATTACCATCGAATGGCCGTGTATACAACGTATGAGTAATATAAATTTTATGAGGATTGTATATTAATCATACGTAAATCGTTCCAATATTTTGGATTTATGGTATAAAAATCGTTAATGAACATTTTTTGAAGATTCCACTTGATTTTTGATTTTTAACGTAAAATTAGTTACTTTAGCCCTCTTTACCTGACTATGCCAAACCCTTTAGGGCATTTTCTATACTGACCTAGTACCTTCACACTGACTAGGATTGTATCAACTCCTCAGATTGGCTGTATCATAATATAATTGTAATTGTTGTATTGTAGCAAATAAAATCAACTAACTTCATATCATCATATCCGCAACTTCTACATACTAGGATGAGGAGCTACCTCACTCCTAACATAAATGTGTGTATTACACCCTAGGCCATAAGATTTATTACAGTGACACTGGTAATAAAGGTGCGGGTGTTAATATTTTTGACACCTCAGTTGCTAATGGCGACACATTATCTGTTTCCGTAGTACATTTCGGTGGGACAAGATTTAATATAAATTGTATATTATTGAATATGATGTTTGTCTTTGTCAATTGACAGCTTACGTACAAAAGTGAATAACAAAGAATATCACAACAGAAATAAAACACAATGGTAACAAATGGTGAACACTTAAATAAAATATGTTTGCAATTTGGCAAAACAAAAACGCCTAGCACCAAAAGTATAAAATGATTGATTAGACTTAGTGGCAAATATGACAGTGGCTTGGATGGTAGGTTGGATACATTGTCAAACTTAAAAGACGTCAAAAAAACAACACTAAGTATCGTAAGCTGAAGTTCAATCTAGTGCAAAGATTGACGCTGCATAGATGCCAGCAATGACAACATATGGAAAAATATATTTGGACTCACACAAAGTCACATGCAGTTTACAGACGAATAAGAATGTCGGATTTTTAAGAAACCCTTACTAAATTTATTCTATTCAACTACTTAGAAACTGTTGACAACATCAAAAGGACTGCCAACCACCGCGGTGCCGCGGAATTCCATGAAATTTATTCTCTTGCATTAATTTACGTTAGTGTATCAAATGATACACTAAACTCTTGCCTTATAATACGGTTTTTCATTGACAACTGCTTTCGTATATTCCGCATTTCTGTTCACCCGCTCTACGTGTTTTTTTGTTTCTGGCAATTTTTAATTGCTAAACGAACGGATTTATGCCAATCATTTGTACGACTCTGCTTATGTCACATGCGTCCGATTAGAACTGTCCTATCATTTACTTAGACAAGCACATGGCTTTCAACATTTCGTTGTATATGAGTGCATTTGCCGTCACCATACTAAATGGTAAATTGTTATATAAATTTTTGATAAAGCATAAAATGTTGTTTTCATGCTAAACATTTCAAAATGTTGCACATTTTATTCTTTTATTTCTATGTTTTTTTTTTTTTGTCGTTGTTAAATAAAAACAAAAATCCGTATGCCACACCCTTTTGGCTAAAACAACATCGATAAGCATAACTGTATATTAACAATTTAATAACAAATTTTAGCCATTTGGTTGCAGATACTTTGCCACAGACTGGCCATAGAATTTATTGCCATTAACCAATTGTAGTATTATTATTAGTAGTTCGCATTTGATTTTGTTTCGTAGTTTACAAACAATGTTTTTTTTTCATTTGATTCGTTTGTTTTGTACGACATTTTTATGAGATTGTGTCGAACAATGACATTTATCGAGATAATTAAATGAAACTTAATTTCAGTTTGAGTTTCAGCTTCAGTCTTCGGTAGTTTTATTTCTATAACGATCAACATGGGCCGTGCGGTTCTGTTGGGGGGCCTCTTGGTGTCAATAATGTTTGTAAATGTTTAATCGCTGATTTGTTGAGTAAAGACAATAATCAAACTGGTGTCAATTATGTTTGTAAGTGTTTAGCCAGTGATTTGTTCAATAACCTTAGTAATAATTTCCGTTTCGTTAACTCTGATGTGAGGCGCTAATGAAAACGTTTAATTTATGTGTAGTTGAAGATATCAAACATATGGATAGAAGACAATTTAGAAAGGTAAATAATATGTTAATGCGAATTGCAGGCCGGAAATGTTATGTTGTAATTGCAAACAAAGTTATTTCTTGCTAATAGCAGCGGATTAGATTACAAGCGCTCAGTGCTACTCTGCGATATTTAGAATTGTTTTTAATGTGAAGTGAAAATTGATTCTTCTCTAGGAGTAAAATTTGATATTTAATATTATACAATATACAATGCGAATGAGGTATGAGATAGCTTCGCGAGTTGTTGTGAATTAACACGTTTTCTATTTTTAGATTCACAACTAACGGCACCTACTTGTTTATCGACGAATGCGAACGTCACTGTTTGAGAAGCTCTTACTAGACATGCACAAGGATATACAAATTGATGGAGTCAGAAGTAAAGCGATGCAAGTGACAAAAAGTTCATTTCGAGATATTCGCCTTCAAAGATTAAAATTCTAGTGCAAATATAGGTAATACTTGAACTGTTTTTCGGCTAGATATCATCACTGATAGTAAAAATTGATCTCATCTCATTCTAGTAGACAGAGATAGTGTCAACAACACAACTCCACCATTATCTCAATTTTTGTAAATTTGTCACTTGCCCTTTGCTTCTATCTCCTTCAATTATATTTGGGCTATATAGGACAATCTTTATTTTGTATCAGGGGATTGCAAATTGTATTGACTGGTAGCGAACGTTAATATTCCAAATTATAACACCATCACCCTTAGGGATGAGCGTATATATCATTTGATACGAAAAAAAGTGTAACGCATTATAGGAGACGAGTTAGACCCCAAGTATCTTAAGACCAAATTCGTTTTCCGAACTTTTTAAGACGAATGAGCTATGTCCGTCTGTCTGGCTGGATGGCAGGATGGCTGGTCAGCACGATAACTCGAGTAAAAATGAAAATTTGCCAGTATCAATATTTTTCAAAACGAACTTATGGGATTGTAAATGGGCAGAATAGCCCCACCCCTTCTGGTACCTCCCATACAAAATTACCTATTTTTGGATAATTAATATTTTTCCCATAGCTGCCAAACAGACTTTCGGAAAATATCGGAAGTTGGTCAGATTATTTATCTTGCAATGGTAGACAAACCCTAAGAAGCCGAAATCTTTGCCACACCCCTTCTGGTAGCTCCCATACAAATGACCGAATTGACCTCCATAATCTTGCATGCATATCTTTTTTGTAAGTAAACTGAGATCACTCA
Organism: Muscina levida; assembly: GCA_964034835.1. Lineage (NCBI taxonomy): Eukaryota > Metazoa > Arthropoda > Insecta > Diptera > Muscidae > Muscina > Muscina levida. The sequence goes on along the minus strand of OZ035880.1, from coordinate 42,865,587 downwards.
AATTTTGCGTATGATGTTCGCTCATAAAAATTAGACTCAGGTATGAAAATGGACAATATCGGTTCACGCCTTCTGGTACCTCCCATACAAAATTACCTATTTTTGGAAATTTAATATTTCTCCAATAATTTCCAAACGGACACTTGGGGGGTTATGAAAATTGGTCGATAAATTTATGTTGTGATAGGAGGCGAAACCTCAGAGAGCCTATTTATTTGACACACCCTTTCTGGTACCTCCCATACAAATGACCGAATTCACCCTATAATCTTACATACATATCTTTTTTGTAAGTATATTAAATTCATTCAAATTTTGCGTATGATGTTCGCTTATGAAAATTGGACTAAGGAATGAACATGGACTTTATTGGTTCACGCCTTCCGGTACCTCCCATACAAAATTACATATTTTTGGAAAATTAATATTTCTCCCATAACTTCCAAACGGACACTTGTGGGGTAATGGAAATTGGTCGGTTAATTTATCTTGTGATAGGAGGCAAAACCTTAGAAAACTTAACTATTTGACACACCCCTTCTGCTACCTACCATACAAATGACCGAATCCACCCCCATAGCCTAACATGCATATCTTTTTGTCAAAGTACACTAAATTCCGTAAAATTTCGCGTCAGGTGTATGGTTATGAAAATTTGAATCAGGAATAAACATGGACTATATCAGTTCACGCCTTCTGGTACCTCTCATACAAAATGACCTACTTGTGGGAAATTAATATGTCTCCGAGAACTTTCAAATTGTTCGCTGTAGCTTCCGGATGGTTTAAAAGGTTTTATTTTTTCAAAAAGTGGGCGGCGCCACGCCCCTTTTTTCAAATATCGCTCTGACGGCTTTTCTAATACACCGATTGATACAAAAATTTTATCACGAGGTCCTGTTGACCTGTAAATAGTTTCTGACTACTTTTGGTTGTAATTAGATAAAGGGGCGTGGCACCGCCCATATAACTTAAAAATTAAAAAGGATATATTTCATAAACTATCAGAGGTATGAAGTAGAGATTTGGTACATATGTTGTTTGAGCAGTATTAATTACAGCCAGGATGAAAGTGGGCGGTGCCACGCCCCTTTTCAAAAATCGATCTAACGGTTTTTCTGATAGATCGATTGATACAAATATTGTACCATGAGGTACTGTTGACCTGTAAATAGTCTCAGGCTATATTTGGTTGTGATTGGATAAAGGGGCGTGGCACCGCCCATACAACTTTAAAATTAAAAAGGCTATATTTCATGAACTTTCAGAGGTATGAAGATGAGATTTGGTATATATGTTGTTGGAACAGTATTAATTACAGCCAGGATGAAAGTGGGCGGTGCCACGCCCCTTTTCAAAAATCGCTCTAACGGCTTTTCTGATAGATCGATTGATACAAAAATTGTACCATGAGGTACTGTTGACCTGTAGATAGTCTCAGGCTATAATAGGTTGTGATTGGATAAAGGGGCGTGGCACCGCTGATACAACGTGAAAATCAAAAGGGCTATATCACATGAACTATCAGAGGTATGAAGATGGGATTTGGTATATATGTTGTTGGAGCAGTATTAATTACAGCCAGGGTGGAAGTGAGGGGTGCCACGCCCGCTTTTCAAAACCGCTCTGCAGGCTTTCCCAATAGACAGATTGATACGAAAATTTTACCAAGTAGTATTGATGACCTGTAGATAGTCCCTGGCTATATTTAGTTGTGATTGGATAAGGGGCGTGGCACCGCCCATACAACATGAAAATAAAAAGGGCTATATCTCATGAATTATAAGAGGTATGAAGATGAGAATTGTTACATATGTTGTTGTTGCAGTATAAATTACAATAAGAGTGGAAGTGGGCTGTACCACACCCCTTTTAAAATAACCAGTTATAACTGTCAAAATTCTACACCGAGCGAAAAAACAATATAAAATTGATATTTTCGTTAACGAATTGATATTAAACGTTAACAAAATGGGGCTAAGTGCGAAAAATATCAATATGATATCGTTCAATATCAAATGTCTCGGTCGCTATTTTCTCTTGGAATAAATAAATAATAAATTATAATAAACTTTTTTCTTGAAAGTCAACCGTGCCATTTGATATTGATCAATATCAAATTGACATCTAAAATGTCAAAATAAAATTGCCAATTGATGTTCATCAATATCGAATTGATATTAACCAACATCAAATTGATATTGATCAATATCAAATTGACATCTAAAATGTCAAAATAAAATTGCCAATTGATGTTCATCAATATCGAATTGATATTAACCAACATCAAATTGATATTGATCAAAATCAAATTGATATCTAAAATTTTAAATCAAAAATTAATAAATTTGAATACGAAATCTATAATTTGATTTTAAAAATAAAACAAATTTAATATATATTTTTATTAAATTTTTTATTTACGTTTATATTTAGTACATATAACTTAGACAAACTTTCAAAGTTTTCAAAAATAATAAGATATTTAAACAAATTAAAATTGATTTCAGTTCAAAAAGGGTAAGATATTAAACTTGGAAAAAATTTTAAAGTTTACAAAAACAATAACAATTCATAACGTCTTAAGAATATAATAATGATTTAATAATATGTTTTCCGAGCATATTTTAGACAATTATTTGAAATATGTATAAATGTAAAAACATGAAAACAACAAACAATTGCGTCGAGAAATGAATCAAATTTATACATATTCTTATCAAAATAAATATAATAATTTTCTATAACACTTTCGGAATAGCCTTCGCAAATAACAAACGGTTGTATAGTTAGTCCTGAAGAATAAAACTTATCTCGAATTGCAGTTACCTGACGATCTAAATCATTTAATGATGGAAGTCTTAGAACTAGACTGTCCTGGGCATCCGAAATAGTCACCTTTTTGTGTCCCTTTCCATCAACGAGTTTAAAACGGGCAGTGGGTTGCAGTACTCCAACCAACAAAATTATTATTAAATAGTTTTGTATCTCTGCAAAGATTTTTAATTTATTAATGAGAAACTAACTAACCGATGCAAATTTTACCTTGATTCTTTGTTGCTTTGTAAGATAAGAGCTGTCCTTTGCAGGCTGGATTATGGAGGTTTTTTTCTATGTATTCAGCAATTTTTGACTTACTGCAGTCCCATTGTTCCTTAAACGAGTTACCTTTTCCAGGATAGAGGTAATTAAAATCAATCGCGAACTATGAAAAAAATTAATTTTTTGAAAATATTTAAAAAACAATATAATATAGTAAATATAATAATAATTTAGTAAATAAAATTCGTTTTTTTTTGCTAAAATCACTTAATAAATAAGTAAAACAAATTGATGTTGGACTAGATTAATAATAATAATAAATTAAAAAGTATATCCGATTTTAGCAAACAATATTTAAAATTTTTATAAATATTTTTTTTGTAAGTATTACCAATTCTGGAGCACGCGCGTCCAAATATTTTGGCCAAGCCTCAAAGAATTCAGTATTATTTAAAAGTTCAAAATCTCGACGTCGCAGCTGTACGGTGTTTTTCCATTTTTCACAGACTTCATCCCAGGGCAAGCTCCTTTTTAAATCGTTTTTAATTGGCAACTGCTCAGTTTCGTCAATAGACGATATTGAAATATTTTTGTTTTTGGGTTCAATAAGAGAATCTGCTTTCTGACGCTTTTTTTTCTACTTTTTGTATTTACGTATTTGAAAAACTTTCTACAATTAACTTTTTATAATTAACTTTTTTTGAATTTAAATGTTTTGCTTATTTATTTATTCACTTTCTTTATTTATTCTTTTGTTAATACGACAATAAGCAATTAACACCACACTGATTAAATGTCACTTTTCAACTGAGCCGATAGGCAATATCATTTTTGCATATAAGCATAGGCAAGAAATGTCATGGGTAATGCTGCCGCGACGTCAGAAAAAATGTATCAGGCAAAAATCAAATATATATTTGTTTTTGTAATTTTTTTTTACCACAGAAAATGCGTGTGATATACAGCCAAACAATTTCGCAAAAACAATACATATATGTGTATGTACATATATGTGTATGTGTTTTACAGGTTCATGCATTAACATGAAATTGATACCGTAAGCTAAGAGAAATAAAAAAAATAACAACAAACATTTCATTGTTGTACTTGGTGACCGAGCGCTTTGATATTGATCAATATCAAATTGATATTATAAATTTTCAAAATGAAATTTTACTACAACCATACGAAAAAATTGGCTACAATCACAACAAACATTTAATTGTTGTACTTGGTGACCGAGCGCTTTGATATTGATCAATATCAAATTGATATTATAAATATCAAATTGATATTATAAATATCAAACACGACGCTTACGTCGCGTCAAAATTAAAATTAACAACAACCATATGAAAAAAGTGGTTACGCCAGCGTCAAAAAATATCATTTTGTGCAATATCAAATCAATATTTCAAAATATCAATATGATATTGCTATTTTTCGCTCGGTGTACAGTATGTTGCAGTTCGCCTAGAGATATGAACAGTAAGGTGGGCCAGTTTTTTTATTCGCAAAAATTGTAATTAAATGTTAGAAAATGTCACCAATAAACTTTGTGTGTAATATCAACTCCTAGCTCGCGCTGGGAAAGCTTAACTTAGTGCAGAAAACTTAAATTTTGACAGAAGTGTCTTAAAGCTGAAGTCTGTACGCTTTCAATAATCATGGGTCAACGAACGTCACTTCTAAAAGAAGCGCAAAACCGAGTAAATAAACGAAAAATCCTTTTATCTTAAAAAAAGTATCAGCTAGGATTTTGATTCATGTGGATTTTTAATGTTCAATTGACCCCCAACAAATCCCCATTTACCGTTTTTGTTGCCATTTTAGGTCAACCAATTCGTCATTCAGGCGAGGTGTGTGAAGTGTGATAGACTTTCATTGGGACTTTCTTTGAAAAATCACCATGTAAAGACTACACAAGAACAACGTTTACAAATCTTGCAAATTTATTTTCAAAATGCGCGTTCTGTTTGCCCAAGTTTATGGTGTATATACTCATCCATCTGAGCAGCTTATAGAAGCCATCGACGCTGTAGACGTAAGTGTGACAGGGGACTCGAATTTATCGAACCGACGCCGTACTCAGCAACTCGGTCTCTGCAAATGCTGAGGAAAGATCTTGGCCTATATTCATATATCCAACTGGTAGAAGAACTAAAACTAGTGGACGATCAATTGATTTTTTTTTATTTATCATGTCATTGCACATTATTTGAAGGAGAAATGGTTCCAACACGACGGCGTAAAATGCCATACAGCGCTTGAGATCATCACTTTGTAAAGCCAAACATTGGTGACCGAATTATCACATAGAATGGTAATACGAGTTCAATACAAAGATAGTATTCGGAAATATTCTTGATCCATGTGAGAAGAAGACATGGCAAAAGAGGTTTTTATGGCTAAAGGCATGAACCTTAAACGAAATTTTCATTTTCGGTCAATAGGCGGAGAAGGCATGTTAAAAGTGTTTTTTACGCCCAAAGAGATAGTTAGTATACAGACGGCTACCGCTACTACATTGAATTTTGATCTTTAACGGAATGTCTGTTTCCGATTTGTAAAAGATATGACTTTGCTGATGAACTTTTTACTATCGTCATAGAGCCTATGATATTTAGAATTTAAAACAACAACACTTAATTTGTTAACTTTCATGTTAAGAAGTTGCTTCAAATTAGTTACATAAGTTAATAAACTCAACATAACATTATCGAGCTTAAGTACCGTTTTCAAAGTACTTTGTAGGCCTAAATGTGAAACATATTACAAGTTAAAATGCAATAGCGAAGCATTGCCGGCCCCACTAGTATATATATATATAAATGATCAGTATCGAAATCTGAGTCGATTTAAAGGTGACCGTCTGTCCGTCCGTCAGTCTGTCCCCGCGATTACAGCCGCAGTTTAAGAGATATCGAGCTGAATAATAAAGCGGAGGCTAAGTTCTAAGATGAGCCCGATCGGTCAAAAACTACTCCCACCTCCCATACAAAATCCCCCTTTTTGGGGTCTGTCCCTGCGTAGTTTAAGGGCAATGTGAGCTTCCCTACACTTAGCGGAGGTTGAGTGGTAAGATGAAACCGATCGGTAAAAAACTACTCCCACCTCCCATAAAAAAATCCCTCTTTTTGGGGGTGTCCGTATGTCAGTCCCCGAGATGACGGTAGTAATTTAAGAGCAATCAAGCTGAAATATTGTATGTAAGTTTTCTGCTGTAAGTGGAGGTTGAGTATTAAAATGAAACCGATCGGTCAAAAACTACTCTCACCTCCCATACAAACTCTCCCTTTTTGGGGTCTGTCCCTGCGTAGTTTAAGGGCAATGTGAGCTTCCCTACACTTAGCGGAGGTTGAGTGGTAAGATGAAACCGATCGGTAAAAAACTACTCCCACCTCCCATAAAACAATCCCTCTTTTTGGGGGTGTCCGTATGTCAGTCCCCGAGATGACGGTAGTAATTTAAGAGCAATCAAGCTGAAATATTGTATGTAAGTTTTCTGCTGTAAGTGGAGGTTGAGTATTAAAATGAAACCGATCGGTCAAAAACTACTCTCACCTCCCATACAAACTCTCCCTTTTCGATTGCAGCCGTATTTTTAGAGGTATAATATAAAGCTGACATTTTGTACGCAAGATTCAATATCTAAGCGGAGACAACTTTCTAAGATAAGCAATGTCGGTCAAAAACTATTCCCACCTCCCATTCAAACTACCTTTTTTGGGGTGTCCGCATAACTGCCCCCACGATTATAGCCGTAGGTTAGGAAATATTGAGCTGAAGTTTGATATGCAAGCTATAATCCTATAATAGGAGCTTACGTTCCTTTCATACAAACTCCCCCTTTTTTAGTGTGTCCGTCTGTGTGTCCCTATAGTTTACGAGCTTTCGGGCTGAAATTTGGTATGTAAGCTTCTGTCCAGAAGCAGAGGTTAAGTTCTAAGATAATCATGATCGGATTTAAACTACTTTCACATCCCGCACAACTTCCCATTTTTGGGGAGTTACAAAATTCATAAAAATAAGCCCCAACTCACTAACTCATAAACTTATCGGTAAATCGAATAAAATCGATACAAAATTATTGACAAAATGGATGTGTAATGCTAAAAGTAACGTCCACTTCTCACCAACTCCCCTGTTTTGTGGTACAGAGTAAAGTTTAATAAAATATAATTGTAGTGCAAATAACCAGTTTTACCACCATTTTTCCAAATGGTGAAGGGTATCTGAGCTTCGGCATAGCCGAAGATAACCGTCTTACTGTTTTTTTTTTACTTTTTTAGCACCTTTTCCAGATAAATATCCATCCATAGTAATTACCCCACGTAGAAAATAATTTCAAGCTCTTCTGTCCTTTTCTATCCTTACATACTTCGTCACATCAAGTTTTTATAACAACTCCTTAACCTTTTCCATCCAATTAATGTTTGTGCGTCCCCTCCTGCGTCGCTCATCGAGTATATTGCCGAAGAATTTTAGAGCTGGATCACTGTCATATGTTAGCACAACGTGTCCAAACCAGAGCATTCGGTTTTTTTGAACATGCTTGACTACGCCGGTGTCGTAATACAACTCATGGTCCATACGACAACGGCATTTGCCGTTAACGATTACAGATCCAAATATTTTGCAATGTATTTTGATCGGCTTGTGCCATTTCCCACGATTCTGCGTTGTAGAGCAAGACAGGTAGGACCAATGTCTGGTAGAAAAAGATTTTTGTTCGTCGGGAGTGGGCTTTGCCATTAAATCACTTGCTTAGCGCATAGTAGCAACGGTTTGCGATCAAAACACGTCTTTTGATTTCCAGGCCATCAAAATCATCTACCAAATTAAAGTTAAAGTTCATGTGGTATCCCAAACGACTCTTTATTTGTTGAAAGAAATAGCTTGGCTTTCTCCTCATTTATCACAAGATCCACTTCTACCGACTACTTCTCAACGCTTGAAAAGGCGGCAGTAACATCCAAAATTCCTCGCACATGTTATCTATGTCACCGGCATACGCGACCAGCAAGTGACGTTAGTTAAGATGGTAACAGTCCTGTTTACTACACCCTTCCGCATGATCGCCTTCATTAAGATGTTATAGAGATCTCACAACAGCTAGGGACGCCTATAAAGCTCTGTCAGACTTCTGCCTATCTTCACTGAAGACTTCGTGACAGTCAGTGTCATACCCCAAAGTCGTATCAGCTTCGAAGGGGTACTAAACTCAGCCATATCTTTTCAAAGTTTGTGTCGTGTCGGAAAATGACTTTGTAATGTTTGACGCATAGTAAGTGTCGACAATGGCATGATGGTTAGAACACGCGACTATCATGCGATAGATCATGGTTCGAAACTTGTTGCAGTTATTTGCTTTTCATTCATTGGCAGCCCTTCAATGTTGTCTACAGCAACTTCGCAGTAAAAGTACAGTGTAATCTTCACAAACAGCTTACGTTTGGATTCCTTTTTAAACTTTGAGTCATTTTCTATTAGAATCGTGTTAATTCACAATAAGGCGAGAAGCTATCCTATACCTCATTAATGGGGTGTTAAGGAAATTCATTTGTGTATGTGTCGATCTGTATTTTTTAGTAATTATCCAGAATTTACTGCATTGTGAATATATGGTCGGCCGTGGATTTTAGACGTCTGAAGTCACATTAAAGTTTCAATGTGTTACATTAGGATGGGCTTTAGTTTTACATACGAGTATAAAACGCTCGACAGAACTTTGTATGCGATGGAAATAACCTGATTCAGCTGTAGTTGATGCGCACACTTGGATTGTCATTCTTAAGGCCAGAACATAGAAGTATCTATCCGCATTTCATTAGTGTTTTCCATTTGTAGTTGTAGTTGATGCGCACACTTTGATTGTCATTCTTAAGCCCAGGACGTAGAAGTATCTTTAGTGTTTTCCTGGATTTGTCGTAGTGTATCTGTTCTGTCATCGATATAGCCATACCGATAGGTTCAATCAGGATCACTAAGAAGGACTTTGGCCTTTCAAATAACACACTCGACAGGGCCCTGTATGCGATGGGAAAAAGAATCGACTATACTAAGCATAGGAAATAAAACACTCAGAGTCAAATCATCAGGCATGCATTCCTTAAGCCAAGTCCTATCTATGACCTGGTACATTTCATTCATAGCCAGCTCATATCAGTCGGCCTTAAAAAGCATTGTCAGCAGTCCATCGGGACGTTTGTTGTCAGTAAATGAAACGGTTGATCGAAATAGGCATTGGATATCTCAGTTATATGGTAACAAGCGTTTTTGGGTGCAACTAGGTAACGATTCGAGTCTATATTTGCATCACGCTTCACATAATGATTGTGATATTCAGGTGGCCTTGTTGCTATCTATTTGTGGAAACCTTACTACAATATTTCTTGCCGGAGGGAAGCTAACCAGTCTGAATCCGTTAACGGAGGTGCTTCTATATAGACTTCATTGTCCGACTGCTGAACCAAGAGGACCTTCCCATTCCTATTTAAGCGTTAAATTCTCCCAGTGCAATTTTAATATTAAGACCAAATTCGTTTCAGGACTTTTATAGACGATTGAGCCATGCACATCTGTTTGGCTGTCGGGCAGGATAACTCGAGTATACCTTGACTTATGAAAGTTTAACAGTATTCATATTTTTCAAAATAAAGTAATGGGATTGCAATTGGGCAGCATAGCCCAATCCATTCTAGTATCTCCTATACAAAATACCTATTGTTGGAAAAAAAATATTTCTTTAATAACTTCTAAAGGCTTCACGCCAAGCTTAGATAATAGCTCTTTCACATGGTGCATCCAACGAAGTTATCGTACAACTTGTCCATGCGCTTGACTACGTTGATGGAGTTGTATGGTACAGCTCATACAGCTCATGATTCATTCGACGACGTTACTCGCTGTTAACGACTATGGGTCCAAATATTTTGCGAAGTGTCTTTCTCTCAAAACCTCCCAGAATAGATTGATCCGCCTGCGTCATTATTCAGGATTCTGCGCTCTAGATCAAGACAGGTAGGATCAGTGTCTGGTAGAGTTGGATCTTCGTTTGACGAGAGAGTGCTTTATCATTAAAACGCTTGCTCAGCGCATGGTAGCAGCGGTTTGCGATAAATACTCCTCTCATGATTTTCAGGCTATCATTATTCTTTTTGTTTATGGCTCAGCGAATCTCAAAATCATGTACCATTTCAAATTTATAGTTTTCAACATTCAAGCAGTATCCCAAGCGAGTAGACTCTTTGTTCATTGAAACTTATAACTTGGTTTTGTCATATTTAATCAACAGAAGCACTTCTGCCGACTGCTACTCAATGATCGAAAAGGCAGCAGTAACATTCTGTTTAATTACCTTGTAATAATAGAGAAACTCTTAGAAAACCAATAACTTTGTCACACCTTTTCTGGTACCTACCAAATAAATGACCGTATTGACTATCATATTTTTACATACATATCGTTTAATACCCTCATCCTACGGGAATGAGAGAACATATGAACACATAGATTGAGTCACTTTAGGCCCTAGGTTTCTTCGGACCAAATTCTATTCATAAATTTTTAAGACTATTAAGCTATGTCCGTCTTAGAAATTACTAAGGACTACATTGGCCACCCGATTTGGTACCTGCGCTATATAAAAATAGCAACTAGAGGATATTGAAATTTGGTCATTTTAATTGCCTTATAGTAACAGATAAATCCTCAGAAAATTGAAACCTTTGCCACTTACCTTCTCATGCAATTGACCCAATTTGACCCTCTTAGTTTTACAGGCATATATTTTATGTAAGTACATTGAATTCAGACATATTTTGCGTAATATGTAAAAAAAACTTAATTTCCCTTTGCACCCCATGAATGAGGTATGGGAAATCGTTGTTGTGAATTAACACGCTTTCTATTTTCAGATTCACAACTAACGGCACCTACTTGTTTATCGACGAATGCGAACGTCACTGTTTGAGAAGTTCTTACTAGATACGCCGATTGACTCGATACTTAATACTGCGAAGTTGCTGTCAACAACATTCGAGGGGAGCCGACAATGAAAGAACAATTTTTTTTAAGATCACTGGAGCCAGGTTTGAACCTGCGATCTCCCTCATGGTAGTCGCGTGTTCTATAATATGTACACTTATAAAAATTATACTCTGGAATGAATAAGGACTATATCGGCCGACCCATTTTAGTACCTCCTAAACAAAAACACTTATTTTTGTAAAATTATTATTTCTTTTATATCTTCCTACCGGACCTCTAGAGGATATTTAAGTTTAGTCCGTTTAATTATGTTTTAACTAGCTGACCTGGCAAACGTTGTTCTGCCATACAACTTCTGACTCGGCGAACTTCGTCTTACAGAAAACGCCTCAAGTATTCAGTATTTGAACACTATAATTGTATCCAATGCAGAAAATTTTCAATTGTTCGATCATTTCGTGTTTTATCGAAGTAAAAATTGCACAACGTTGATCTAGTTCCATTGCCGAATCACCAACGAAATAGATCTGAAGGAACTTATGATCTTCGTTTGGTAGTGGTAACAAAGCGCCAGCTCGATGATGTACTTGCCCTTGATTCTGAATGTGAGGAAGCAATTTCAAGCAAAATGGGAGGAATAGTTTTAAATAATAACACTGACACAAAATCAAACTTTTTCGGAAATACTCGAACGTTGGGCAAAACCTTACCTCAGTTTACACTTTGCTTAAGGTATTCCTAGAATATTTAATTTCATTAAATAATAGGTTGTCAAAAAAGTCTTGCGGTATTTCCCCAAGCTTGTCTTTGAAAGGGCAGTTCTAGTTGTATTCGTCGCATCGGTTCACGCTAGAGCTTTTTGGAAAGCTCTTTTCACGCGCTAACACGTGTTTGATTTATTGTTGTTTGTTTTTAGTCGTTCGCGAGTTATAGCGTCGCAAACATGGAGCAAAATAAAGAGAAAATACGGCATATTTTACAGTACTACTACGATAAAGGCAAAAATGCATCTCATGCTGCCAATAAAATTTGTGCAGTTTATGGACCCGATACAGTTTCCATTTCCACAACGATGGTTTCAACGTTTTCGTTCTGGTGCAGAGGTGATCGAAGATGCGCCACGGTCCGGAAGGCCTGTCGTCGAAAATTGCGATAAAATCGCTGAATTGATCGAAAGAGACCGGCATAGTAGCAGCCGTAGCATTGGCCAAGAGCTGGGCATGAGTGATCAAACCGTTATAAACCATTTGAAGAAGCTTGGATTCTAAAAGAAGCTCGATGTATGGGTGCCACATGACTTGACGCAAAAAACATTTTTGCCCGTATGGATGCATGCGAATCGCTTCTGAATCGCAACAAAATCGAATCGTTTTTGAAGCGGATGGTGACTGGCAATGAAAAGTGGGTCACTTACGACAATGTGAAGCGCAAACGGTCGTGGTCGAAAAGCGGTGAAGCTGCCCAGTCGGTGGCCAAGCCCGGATTGACGGCCAGGAAGGTTCTTCTGTGTGTTTGGTGGGATTGGCAGGGAATCATCCACTATGAGCTGCTCCCCTATGGCCAAACGCTCAATTCGGACCTGTACTGCCAACAACTGGACCGCTTGAATGCAGAACTCATGCAGAAGAGACCATCTTTGATCAACAGAGGCCGAATTGTCTTCCATCAGGACAACGCCAGGCCACACACATCTTTGGTGACGCGCCAGAAGCACCGGGAGCTCGGATGGGAGATTCTTTTGCATCCACCGTATAGTCCGGATCTCGCACCAAGTGATTACCACCTATTTCTGTCCATGGCGAACGAGCTTGGTAGTCGGAAGTTGGCCACAAGAGAGTCCTGTGAAAATTGGCTCTCCTAGTTTTTTGACAATAGGGGAGCGAGCTTCTATAAGAGGGGCATTATGAAGTTGGCATCTCGTTGGGATCTCGTCATCGAACAAAACGGCGCATATTATTATAACCAATTTTATGAACAATTGAAAATTCAATAAAAATACCGCAAGACTTTTTTGACAACCTATTATTATATCTTAGTTTCTTTTTTTAAACAACGAAATGAAATAAAATGTTTTTGAGACCTATTTTAAAAAAATGAAAAAAATATGTTTTACTCAGCTCCAGTAATACACTCTGAATGTCAGCATTTGAAAGCATCCTTCATATTTTTGTGAAATGTTTTGATTATATTGTATTTCCAAGCATTCAATGCATTGCAATGCTGGCATACGACAGACAATAAACCGATATCAACGCAGCGAAGATCTTTGTAGGCCATTGTGGAATCGTATTCAAAAGCAGCGCGAATCAAGTCTATATTTACGACTGGTCTTCTTCTAGTAACATTTTGTCGAATTTGAGGAGGTGATTGTGCAGCGCGATACTGTGCAATATGGACACGTCTCCTATAAGTTTTTTGGCACGTTCCATTTACGTTTGATTATTACGGACGTTTCGACTAAGTATAGCACGGCGCGTAGGTCGTCCAAAGTTTATTTGTCTAATAGGAGGCATTAGTCTAGTAAATAACTCTCCCTAAAAACAACCATGTCCTATTCGAAAAGTCCAAATTTCGTCGAAAAAAAAAATTAAAAATTTTCGAATTTTTCCAGAATTTTCCAACAAAATTTTTCTATTTTTCCATTCGAAAAATCATTTGTAACAATTGCACACAAAATTCATACAAAATGCAATTTTCGGTTTTTGCAATTTTCGGCTTTTATACATTTTTGCCACAATTCTTATATATAGATAAGAAACCCGAAACATTTGACACACCTGTTCTGTAACTGTTTATACAAATGACCGAAATCATTGCATATGAAATTTGAATATATTCGTAGGAGTTACTAGAGAGGCGTTGCAGAGTCTCAATTTTCAATATTATCTGTAAGAAAGTTATCGTATCTAGCAGCCATACATTAATTCAACCATAGTTTAAGAGCCTTAATAAGTGTTATAAAATCTATGCATCACATTTTCCTCAAAACATTAAATCATATATCCCCCCTTTGATGTAAGTGAAGGTACACAAATACTTTCACAACATATGTGATCCCATATACTGTTAAACTTATACATGCAAGCTAACCAAAACTTAGCTATATATATTCAGTGAAAATATTTCCAGTGTACAACAACACAAAATCCTGTCTATATATTTACCCCTGACAATATAATCTTAATCATTTTGAGATATTTTGTTTGCATTCAACTTGAACTTAAAACAACGCGGAGCGCATATTTTTCCAGTTTACTGACTGTTGCATTATGTCAAATATTGTACGAGTATTTGTCAATCCTCTATCTTTCAATATCGTCTTAAAACCATGGACCATGAGACATTTTGTATCTTGGCTTTGGCCAATGATAACATTTGTTAAGACTCTACTATGTAACTAATGAAAATCCGCCGAAATGTAGACATAATAAGGTCAATACTACATACAGTGGTGTATATTGTTGCAAATCGTTGGTGCTACGAGCCGTTTTGTTGTTGTTATTATTGTGTTTTTTGTATTATTGTTAAAGGAACACGTATAGGAAAATACAGCACACCTGGTTGCAAAATCAACAGCCAAATGTTGCATGCACTTTGTCTTCGTTTTTGGCTTAGTATTTTGACTCATGTTAAAGGCATTATTCGCCAAACTGGTCTGTTGCGGTTGCAGCAGATATTTAATGCAAAATTCATTCACAAATAATTTATATGTGCAACATGCCTTAAATAAAGAAATTTATGACTACTAATGATCCATAATGCTCAAAATAGCATATTTAATTAATATTTCGTTATGGCGATTACCAAGAGTCACTCGCTCGCTCACTACACACTTTGGCCAACTACGGTGACTGTACTTCTTTGGTGCCATAAAGATGCACATTTAAATACATTAATTAAAATTCCACAGTGTTAGTTAGTAGCTCTTAAACGACGAGTTATGCCTATCAATCAAAAGAGAGAAGAAGAAAAAAACACTGTTTTAATTAGGTGGTCAGAAAAGCGCATCTTCGAAATCATTGAACGCATCTAAGCGTTCCCAACAGTAACATTGTTGTGACATCGTTACAAACGATTGCGACCATGTGACATGTAACGCTGTGAATTGTCAATAAACATATTCATATTTCCTTATACGCCGTCGAGGAATGTCTGATGTCAGGCATAAAGTAACGCATAAAATTATAAACTGTAATGACAAGTTACAAAATACATAGATATTTCACTATAAATGGGCGAATAGGTAAATATAAACGCATCAAATTGAAGGACAGCCAGCGAGAAATTATACGCCAAGAAAATGTGTTACGGGCAAACATTGTGGTTAACGTGACTAAGAGTACAGAGAGCTTTTGAATTTTTTGTTCAAAACTTATGAATAGAAATTGAAATGTTAGATATTGAATTGAAATTTAAATGATAACAATGTTAGAAAGTTGAGAAGACGTAATCGTAATAGTAACAAAGCACAATATGTAAATTACTTACAGCGCTCGTGATCTGTGATTAGCATATGACAGCATGCCAAAGAGACTCGTGGGGTGGCGTGTCATAAGGTCAATGGTCATAAAGTCCATTTGACACTACCCAATTATGTTAAATTATTATGTTACCCTTAATTTATGTTAAATCTTCAACGAAACATTTCTCCAAAAATATGGCAGGGACTGTGTGCCCCAGCTTTATTTTATGACGTTGTTGGGGAAGCCTGGCAAAATGATGTCCATGGGCCCCGGCACCATTTCATTGCGTAGTTGGGGGCCGTGGCATCAGGACAATCTCCCCATCATAACGTTCATAGACTTTATGTCGCAAAACTTGTGAACCTTATAGCTAGTGTGTTAAAAACCGAAAACCGTCTAACCGGTTTTTTTCATCGAATCCATATGCCAGTTTCTTCAAATATGCCAATTTCGAATGCCCGGTTTAATCGGTTTTTTGATGTCGGTTAACCGGTTTTTCAAAAATGAGTATTTTCACAGAACATGTCCAGGATAAATTTAGACAAATTGGCATGGATACAAAAAAAAAGTTTGAAAAATGTTGCTAGATGACTTTATCTCTCATCTTTAAATGGGTATGATGCCGTCTGTATTCATATCTGGATTTAAAGTTGTTCATATGAATATCGACGGCTTCTCAGCCAATGCAAGGTGATATTCCAACTATATCTTGGAGATCGCAAATTAAGCCCTTTTTCGCGATTGGGTGATTAGTTTAGGAGATAACGAAAATTTTAATTTTTTTTTATGTAAATACGGATGGCATCCCTATCAATTTGAAGACAAGAGGAAACAGTCATCTAGCAGCATTTTCCAAACAAATGTTCTTGCTGCATAAGAAAATTTCAAAACTTTTAATTGTCGCTACTAGAGATGGGCACGTGAGTGATTTTGACTCACGTTCATGCACGCTCACGTGATTGAAATGGTCGCTCACGCACGCTCACGTTGAAAGATTTTTTCGCTATTCACGTTCACGCAAGCTCACGTGAGTAAATTTTGTACTCACGCACATTCACGTGAGCGTGAATCACGACAATCACGCCAAATAAAAAGTAAAATTGTTTTTATTGTTTCTATAATTATTTGCCTTCTGTTATTTAGTTAATATTAATTTTTAAAAATATAATAGATTACACAGTGCAACACATAAATTAGTGCCACGTTGGTACCCAGCTATTTTTGAAGTATATACCGAAACTAAAAAAATCCCCAAAGGATTTGACCCCATTACATCGAAAAATTTTTTTTATTGACACTCCAATATCTTCACTCCAAGACGATTTTTGGAAAAAAAGGAACATTTTTTCGGAGCCCATATTTCATAAACCGTTCGGATTTTTTTCTTTTTGTCTTCCGCAAAGTTGTAGATCGAAACCAGAGCAAAAAAACCTAAAATAGACCGACCCAAAAAAATTGCATCCAGTGCATGAAAATTGAAAAAATATGGGAAAAGGCTATTTGTTCATGCTGTTTTCACCATAAAATTACACAGAACACCAATTTTTTTGTTAACAAGATTTCAAAACACTTTTCCATAGATTTTGACCTCCTTAACACGAAATAGATGTTTAAAAAATTTTCTTAGGTGCCCCTTTTTTATAAAAGTTTTTGAAATTTTTTTTTAAATTTTTGGAGGTGCGCTGCATATTTTGGTAATATTTTGGGTATCTCTTACCCGATCTTCATATATAACCACTTAAGTTAAAGACAACAAAACTTTAAACAAGTTCTTCTTTGAAAGTTTTTAAATAAGTAATGTCGTTTCGATGCTAGCGATTTAAATAACTGCAATTTTTCTGTAAAATTTGGGGTGACAAATTTATTTATTGACGTACGAAAAATAGAAAACGCATATGTGAAAAATTCACAACATGCCCCGCAACTGCCCCAAAGTAGCCCCTAGAGGGATAGAAAAATAGTGTATAACAGATCCCACTATTTTTTCCCTCCAAACATTTGTCCCAAACTTACCTACCCCATACCTTGACCCCCCTAAACGTGCACCCATTCAATTTTTTAAATTTGCTCCCAATGCTGCAATTTCCCCCAAGAGGGGTCAAATGTATGACCGACCTCCAATATATTGCAAGACGAACAGTTTGTCAGAACATTTCTACCCTTTATCTTTAACCCTTAAGGTGGTTCCCATACAATTTTTTTATTTTTAATATTTTTTTGCAACTATATATGTATGTGCCAATATGTGTCGATCAATATATGTTAATACGTCAATATATGTAGATATATATCGAGAGACGGAGTTGTAACTGTAGTAGGACATGAAAATTCATTATTTTTTAAATATAAAACCAGTACAGAAATTTCAGTCAGGTAAACTGACTGATAAATACCATCACCCAATAATAATTCCTATTACAAGATAATTAATTACCAAATTTGATTATCCTCCAAGTGCCGGTTTAGAAATTATGGGAGAAATATTAATTTTCCAAACAAGGTCATTTTGTATGGGAGGTACCAGAGGGTGATCCGGTATAATCCATATTCATTCCTGATTCAAATTATCATAACTGTACAACTTACGCAAAATTCGACTGTATTCACTGTACTTACAAAAATATATGTATTTAAAACTATGGGGGTATGTTCGGTATTTTGTATGGGAGGTATATGCTTCCTATGACAAGATAAATTAATTGACCAATTTTCATTAGCCCCCACGTGTCCGTTTGGAAATTATGTAATAAATATAAATTTTTCAAAAATAGGTAATTTTTTATGGGAGGTACCAGAAGGGGTGATCCGATATAATCCATATTCATTCCTGATTCAAATTTTGTATGGGAGGTACCAGAAGTTGTCCGTCAAATAGTAAGGTTTTCTGAGGTTTTGCTTACTATCGCAAGATAAATTAACCGACCATTTGTCATTATCCTCCAAGTGCCCGTTTGGAAGTTATGGGAGAAATATTAAATTTGCAAAAAATAGGTCATTTTCTATGGGAGGTACCAGAAGGCGAAAACCGATATAGTTCACATTCATTGCTGAGTCCAGTTTTCATATGCAAACATCAAATGCAAAATTTGAGTGAATTCAGTTTAGTTACAAAAAAGATATGTATGTAAAACTATGAGGGTTAATTAGGTCATTTGTATGGAAGGTACCAGAAGGGGTATGGCAAAGGTTTCGGCTTTCTTAGGGTTTGTCTACTTTTGCAAGATAAATAAACTGACCAAATTTAAATATCCTACGATCGTCTGTTTGGAAGTTATGAAAGAAATATAAATTATCCAAAAATAGGTAATTTTGTATGGGAGGTACCAGAAGGGGTGGGGCTATTTCTCCCATTTACAATCCCATAAGTTCGTTTTGAAAAATATTAATACTGGTAAATTTTCATACTGATCCGTTAAGGTTTACTCAAGTTATCCTGCTGACCAGCCATCCAGCCAGCCAGACAGACGGACATAGCTCAATCGTCTTTAAAAGTCCTGAAACGAATTTGGTCTTAAGATACTTGGGGTCTAACTCGTCTCCTTTAATGCGTTACACTTTTTTTCGTATCAAATGATATATTCCCTCATCCCTAAGGGCGATGGTATAAAAATTGAATTTTTTAGACAATTTTTTATTTTTTTATAAAACTTTTTTTAACTACGAAACTGTTCATTATGCAGAGAAATTACATATAAACAGGAATATGAATTCCTTAATTTCGGATATTTGTTTCATCAAAATTGGACGAGTCGTTCTTGAGTTGTGACCTCCATACTTGGCTGTAGGAGCCTAAAAACTTAAAGCTCAAAGCGGCACGAGTGAACAAACGCCAATCGTGCTGGCTATCCTAAAATCTGCAAAGACATCATTTTTGGGGGGTGACACTGACAAAAACCCAACATCGATTTTTACCCTAATATATATATTTACATATACTTTATTTTGTTGGAAAATTCATTGAAAAAGGTTTCCAACAGTTCATATAAAAATTAATTTATTAACTAATTATATGCTGTAAATTCAATGAACCATAATTATTTTTTTCTTTGCGTGAGTGGCGTGAGTAGCGTGATTCACGCAAAGTATGCACTCACGCACGCTCATGCACGAAGATTTTTTTGGCGCTCACGTTCATGCACGCTCACGTGAGCAAATTTCTAACTTACTCACATTCACGCGTGAATCACGCGTGATTCACGTGATTCACGCCAATCACGTAACGAGTGCCCATCTCTAGTCGCTACCTCCTAAATTAATCGTCCAATCGCGAACAAGTGCTTAATTTGTGATCCCCATAAAATATTTGTGAAATCACTATGATATAGTTGGGATATCACACTGAAAAGGCTGAGAAGCGGCATACATTTTTGCATATTTAATTTTATTTTACAATTTCCGAAAAACCGAACGAAACCGGTTGACCGGGTTTTTTACTAAATCATGTATTCGAAACTTTAAAAAAACTTATTTTAATCTGTACAGGCCTGAAGTAACAAAGGCTAAGTGAAAGCCATGTCGAAACTTCTGTGAATCTATTGAGGGCAACAGGCAGACTGCACGCTTCAGGTATTTGCTTTGTAAGTCTATGGGATTTTTAATTAAAGATAATGGTGTTTGGACCTTGTCGTCCGATCAGATACCCTCCTAGACACCCTCTTTTCCAACAACGACATGAAACCATGTCAGCAGCCAAAATTGTCATGCGGAAGTCCGCCTAGGTTAAATACACTTTGCTCGATCGTGAGCAGGGAGAATATGATATGGGTCATCAAAGGTTTTAAATCCTATAAAAATAGCCGAGTCTGACGGAGTAATTCCAGATATGGGTCATCAAACGCTTTAAATCCTATTGAACAGCCGAACCTGACGGAACAATTCCAACGCAATAACAGAAAGTCTTATCTATCTATATATATAAAAATGAAATGGTCCACGTATGTCATACCATCACTTGAGAACGGCTGGAGCGATTTGGCTGATTTTTTTTTTATTCGATTCGAAATTTTCCGTAGATTGTTTATGTTGAAAAAAAATCAAATCCAGGAGGCGCTAGGGTGAATTTATATCGAAAATTTGATTGCATGTACCAATTCGACTGAAATTTAGATGGATATTCGCTTGATCATGAGAAAACATTTTATGTACAAAAGGACCCGGTAGGTGGCGCTGGGATCGGTTTACAATCAAAATTTTAACGAATGGGCCAATTTAACTGAAATTCAGAATCTATGTTTGTTTGATCATCAGAAAAAAATGTATGTACAAATGGACCCGGTAGATGGCGCTTGGGTGGATTTATATCGAAAATTTTAATGCATGAACCAATTTAACTGAAATTTAGTATTTATGTTTGTGGAACCTTGAGAAAAAATTGTTTGTATAAATTGACCCGGTAGGTGTCGCTAGGGTGGAATTATAATGAAAATTTTTACGAACTAAACAATTTGACAGAAATTTTGAATGTATATTTGTTTTATTATGAGATTTTTTTTTGTATTTATGGACCTACAGTTGATTTGGCTGGGGTTGAATTATTTCGAAAATTTATATCCATTGTCCGATTTTACTTAAACTTAAAATATATGATGTTTTTGGCATAAGAAAATTTTGAATGTATGTTTGGACCAGTTGTCGGTGTTTAGCTTATGATACACTTAATTTTTGGAATGTCATTTAGTCACTTTTTTAACATCATCGTTATTCAGAAGTCTATATATATAAAAAAAATTTACATTTTGATGTCAGCACTAATTGTGAAAACGGTTGACCCCATTTGTCCCAAAATTTCAGTGAAAGTTAAGGATTGGCTGTAGATGGTCACCCAGACTGCAAAAAGGCTTAAAGAAGAATGACTAACTCTTATAATGACGCACTTCCTACTGAATTAAAGAGCTTCACAAAGTATTTTTTCCCATTTCAAAATTTTATCCGAAAATGTTCAAATTCGTCCAAATTTATTTATTCATTCCAAAAAATGCTACATTTCGTCGAAAAAATTTGTCACATTTTTTGAATTTTTTCGAAATTTTTCGAATTTTTTAACAAAAATTTTCTGTTTTTCTATTTAAAAAATAATTCTGTAACAATTGCACACAAAATTTCATACAAAAAGGCAATTTTTGATTTTTACGTTTTTCCGGAAGATTTTCCCAAATTGCTCTTTCACATAAACCTTCTCCTGGCAAAAACGAACAACTGAAAAAAAGTTTGAGCAAAATCGCCCCAGCGTTTCATGATTTGTTTGCTGCACTCTGACATGAATTGTGTATATGTCAGCTGAAATTAAATTTTCTATTAAAGAGGGAAAAACTAAGAAAAGTTTGTTAGTACGGGTCGAAAAAAAAAGTTTCAAGGACACTCCCTTCGATTAAAGATCATTCAAAGAACACTAATTTTTGTTTACTCCATGCACTCTACGTTCGTCTCAAATATGTTTTATTTGCTTCGACTTGTTATTTGGTGCTTGTTATTTCTCTCAAAAGTTTACGATGTGAGGGTATACAAATAACGTCGACGTTTTGTTTTGACTATACGCCGTTATACATTCAAAAATAATCACGATTACAAAGACTAACGATTGGATAACATCTTATCGTATAGGTGGATAATGTATTCTCTTATGGTAAATATGAATACATTTCACTGACAGTATTCGCAACACACTACTACTGACCCTCGTCAGGCGTCTCCCAAATTGGCGTCTGCCACCGTAAATAAGAAAAAAACTTTTTGTCCGCCACCGTACCTATGGCATACATTTTAGCACACTTTTTGATATTTTATGTGACCAATAAAATTTTATTATGCATTTAAGACAAAATTTAGTAGCAACCAATCACGATTGCTCATATCGTAACGCACAAGAGCGAAAACGACTGTATAAAACAAAAACAGCTATACCACACAGAGAAAGTTTATCCTTCTTCCAGATGTGTCTTTGTACAAAACAAAAATAAAAAAAAAAAAACAAACACAAAAAATCTTTATAGGTCAAGAATTTCATGTTTTGTTTACGCATTATCAGTATCAATATATTTCGTTCTCATTCGACCACAAAATATGACCTTCATACTTTTAGGTGTTTACCACTACTAACATAGTGGTGGTAGTATGAAAACTAAACCAAAATCTTTAAGCAAGTCAAGCAAGGAATCTGTTTTTGCACATATTGATTTTAAGTCATTTCTTTTCACTGCCGTCATACACGTTTGATACGCCAGACTCACGATTTTCTCTACTACTTGGGTGAAAAGAAAAAATCACGTTTCACAATATTTATTTTTGAGATTTCCAAGCGTATTTGTAAGTAGAGTTGTTGTTTTTGTAAGCTTATTTTATTGGTTAATTCATAAATCCCGCTTTTCTTGGTGGGGACTTGGCGACCCTAAAGTTCGTGATACTAATCGCAATTTTATGATGTGTTTTTCTAAGTTGCACCTCACTATCCCAGGGTGAACAGTGGGGCAAAAATCTAGAAAGTTGGCAAGATATGACACTAGTTATGTAGAAGTTAAAAAATTAATACGAACATTAGTTTAAATTCACTTCCATTGTGGTAAATTTACGGGAATTTCCGGTAAGCATCAAATTATTTGCTGATAAAATTTTAATCATATAGACAATAGCTATTTATTATTAGAAATCTAACCCTATGCTACATATTTAATTTTATAACAATACTAGGTGTACAGAATGGTTACAGTGCTGAAACTGTTAATGAATTCGCCAACAAATGAAGAGCTTTTGAAATTATATGCGAAAATTTAATTTTCGGGAATAGGTTAACTTTTTTAAATTGTACCAAAAAGGGCACCAATAGACAATAGATTGTGCGAAATTTTACTGTATTCTGTGCACTTGCAACAATGATGTGTATGTTTAATAATTTGGATGAATACGCACATTTGCTAAAAGGTACCCGAAGGTAAGTACTTCGATTTTCAGATATACTGTTTACTATTGCAGATTAATGTAACATGCCAAATTCAAACATTCTGCAGTTTACGGTTTGTTAGTTATAGGAATTATTACTTACTTACTACTTACTTACTTAAGTGGCCATAAATTAGAGGCCTGAAGTATTTAAGAATTCCACACGCTTCGGTCTTCTGTTAGTTAGTCCTACAAGATGGCGGCACGTCTCCAAACATTTGGTCCTCCCTACGAAGGTTTATTGCCTGATCTGCGATGTCCGTCAGGTTCGCCTTCAATTAACTTTCTTGCTAGATCATAAACATCCATCCTGGCAATATGTCCCAGCCATCTTGGTCATTGGATTCTGACTCTTTAAGCTACGTCGATGTCGTGATAAAGCTCATACAGCCCATGTTTCATCCGATGGAGAAACTCGCCGTCGACACAGATAGGTACATATATTTTTCGGAGTACTTTTCTCTGGAATACTCCCAGATAAGGTAAGATAAGGTGATGTTACTAAAGTTCTGCCGAAGAATCAGCAATGAGCGAGCACTATTATCCGCTTGATTTTTTGGCTGATACTATTTTTCTTATTAACGGAAGATCCGAAAAAGTAAATTCATCCATTACTTACTTACTTAAGTGGCCAATCACAATTTACGAAACGTAGTTCATAAATTTGAGGCCTGAAGTAATAAAGAATTCCACACGCTTCGGTCTTCTGCGTGTGTTCTCCAGGTAGTCCTACCAGATAATGGCACATCGCCTACCACTTGGTCCTTCCAACGGAGTTTGTGTCTCCCTGCTCTGCGCCGTCCTTCAGGTTCGCCTTCAAACACATTTCCCGCTGGAGCATTTACATCCATCCTGGCAACATGTCCCAGCCATCGAAGTCGTTGGATTCTGACTCTTTTAGCTACGTCGATGTCGTGGTAAAGCTCATACAGCTCATGGATCATCCGGTGGCGAAACTGGCCTTCGACACAGATAGGTCCATATATTTTTCGGAGTACTTTTCTCTCGAATACTCCCAGGTTTTGTATGTCCGTTGTAGTAAGCACCCATGATTCGGCAGCATACAACAACACAGGTAAGATAAGCACCTGGTATAGCTGTTTCTTAGTATTCTGAGATAAGGTGGTGTTACTAAAGTGCTGCCGAAGTCCGAAGAAACATCTATTCGCTATCGCTATTCTCCGTTTAATTTCTTGGCTGACATTATTTTTCTTGTTGACGGAAGATCCGAGGTAGGTAAATTCGTCGACTACCTCAAAACAATAATTGTCAACGTTCACGGTGCGTCCCCATCGAGAGGACCATTTTTGCTGACTCCTTTTCTAGTGATGAGAAAACTGCAGTAACATCCCGCAGATTTCGGCCAATGATGTCTATATCATCGGCATGGGCTAGTGGCATGTGGCTCTTGTGAAATATGGTGCCAGACATGTTGACACCAGCCTTTCTCATCACCTTCTCCATAACTATATTAAATAGTGTACAGGACAGGCTATCGCCCTGCCTGAGACCTCTTTCCTACGATCTCCTTTCTTGTATATGGGACATAACAGACTGAAACTCCAATCTCCGGGCATGCTCTCCTCTTGCCAGATGTTCTCCATGAGTTGATGCATTCTCCTAATCAGCTCCTCCCCGCCAGCCTTAAACAATTCAGCAGGGAGACCATCGGCTCCAGCAGCTTTGTTGTTTTTAAGGCGTCCCTAGCAGGTCATAGCTTTCCTTGCAGGAGGGCAACCCTGTTGCACGCATTCTCGCCTTAACTATCTGCTATTATTTTAGGGCTTTGCATCTTCTTCGGAGCAACTTTGTGCAGTCATCCTGTTTCTTCTTCAGCTCCTTCTTTTTCCATTTAAAAATGACGACGTTGCCGTTGGCTGCAGTTTCGCTGTGCATGCAGCATCCGTCTCTATCGTGGCTTTGCGACATTCATCATCGTAAAAGACACCTTCTCAGACGGCTTTGGGTGCCCAATTACACTTCTAACAGTTCGATCTATTTAGTCGGACATATTTTGTCACTACGAGGTAATATTATCAGGGGTTGAAGCATTCTGTAGCAGTTGAGTTAGGTGGTTGTAGTAGGCGTCCGCTACCTCTGTATTCGCAGTTTACTGAGGTCCAGCTTTCGTTGTGTCTGGTTACTTACGCTTTTCACCATGCTTAACCTTGTGCTTACCTTAACTGCGGTAAGATAGTGATTGAAGTCGATATTCGCACCGCTGATGACTCGTAGGGCCAGAACACTCGATAAGTGCCTTTCATCGACTACCACGTGATATATCTGATTCATCCTCGAACAATCTGGAGACAACCATGTTGCCTTATGAATATCTGTATGGTCAAATCTAATGCTGCTAACTACCATATTCCTTGTCGCAGAGAAATCAATCAGTCTGATGCCATTGTTTGACGTTTCGGTGTGCAGAATTTTCGATAGTAGGCTCAAATGCGGTCTCCCTGCCTATTTAAGCATTAAAATCGCTTAGTACAATTTTTATGTCTTGCCAATTTTCCCAGACTCCCAGAATAGATAGATCCGATTGTGGCATTACCAAGGACTCTGCGCTGTAGAACAAGACAAGAAGGATCACAGTCTGCTAAAGTAGGGTTTTTGTTCGTCATTAAACGCTTATTTAGCGCATAGTAGCAGCAGTTTACGATCAATACTCGTCTCTGGATTTTCAGGCTGACATTATTATATTTACATACAGCGGAGCCAGTGTAGACAAAATCATCCACCACTTCTAAGTTATAGTTCTGAACGTTCACACAGTGTCCCAATCGAGTAGACTCTTTGTTCGTTGAGACAAATAACTTGGTCTCAAGTTATGCTCTAAAAGGCCTCAGTAACACCCAGCAGTCTACGTCCAATGATATCTTAGTGATCGGCATGCGCTGGTAATATGTGACTTTTGATAAAGAAGGTACCAGTCCTGTTTACTGCAGCCTTCCTCATGATCATCTCCATTACGCCGTCTCCGTCCTTATAGGTGGGAATCGCTGTTCAAAACAACTTTCGGGCTTCATCTCTATCCCTGTACTTTTTGATGTCGTGGCTCTCTCTTACCTCCCATAGACGCTTTTTTCACCTGAAAAGGGGTGTCATTTCCCTCCTCTTATCACTCCCTTACAGCTAGCGTGACCTTTGGCTTCAGATTTGCCTGTATGCAGCATCTATTCTCATAAACATAAGTCGACTTTCCCCAACATACCAGAGCTTGTCTAAACTTGGTTTTGTACAGTACAGTTGTTGCGGCAGTGGTTATAGAAAACGCAATTTGCTGCCACTATGTGTCGGCAGAAATTAATTATTATTTATTAAGTAAGAGAGATTTGAGAGGAGTAGGCATTGGCTATCTCAGTGTTGTGCAGCTTTGTTTGTTGTACTTAATCGCATGCGTACCTTAACTGAAACTAGGTGGTGATCCGAGTCTATATTTGCACAGCGCATCACACCCAGGTCCATAATGCTTGAGATATACCTTATATAGCATACTACGAGTATAATTTCTATCGTGGGCAGTCAATGATATCGATGCTAATTTGGGCCGATTCCTTAAGATGTTCTGCGTTTAAGCTCAAACAACTTATGAATTTAAAATTATTTTTACTAAAAAAATGCATTTCTTACTAAACAACTTGTACCGTCCCACCGTACATCAAGCACATCTTATTGTTACCCCACTGCCATCATTATAATGATCATGACCATCAAACGTATGTGTGGTTGCCTGCGAATATAGCGAACAAAAAAGAAAACGATGTCTATTTCTCTCTCCATTTATCATTTACTGTAAGTTTACAGATGAAACGGAGTTCATATGAAGTTCTTCCCATCAAAGGTCATCACAGTTCAATTGTTGATTTATTGTTATAAAAATTTGTCAACAAATCGTGGCTTCATAAATTTTCATCCAAAGGATCACAAAAAAGTAACAAGGGAAAAACGATGAAATTAAATTGTGTCATGATCATGGTTAACTTTGTTTATTTTTATATAAGGGAAAATATGTATATTATTGTTGATATTGGTCGATTTTTTTTGGAAATTTTTACGGATGATATTGTTTTACCTGTTAGATGTTGTTATCTTATTAGAGAACTAGAACAACATTGTAAGTCGCCTAACTTACAGATGATATTGATTAATTTCTACGATAATTGGGTTAAATGTAATTTTCTATACGGGATTTATGTAGCCCACTAGCGAAGGAAGGCAAATGTATGTCTAAACTGTTGCGAAGGAAGTGATATGTTCGACATTTGCCAACTAAAAGCTAATGTTTGTCTTACATAAATTAAAAGCCGATTAACAAAAGCTCTCTGAACTATGTTCCAAAATTCACTAAGATATTCTGTACAAAATTAACAACTTATAAAAAAGTTCTTCAAATAAAGTTATACAAACACGTATTTTCCACTATCCATTGTAACACACACACATTTAATATTTATACTATATATATTTTCTGATTTAGTCAACTCATGAAAGTAGGTTTAGTAAATCTTCTCTCCCTTTAGCAAATCAATCTATGCGAAAACTTTAAATTTAAGAATCACTCAAAATAACAAAAGCTATTACAAACTAAATGAAACTTATTTTAGAAATAAAATAGTCGTTGTCATCAATAAATTAAAATTTCTGTAAGAATAAATTCTGTACTAAAACACTCTGTATAGTAACAACGAACCCACTTTCGCTCATTTTCGGGGACTTGGCATCGTCGCATACGAAAAATCCGCATATACTCGCAGTTGACTACAGCATTTGGAATGCGACATTAATAAGTTGTTCGTGCAATAATTTTACACATCCCAAAAACGTTTCGATTAATATTTCACATAACTGTCTAGCTAAATTCGTCTCTACATCACGTCGCTGCTGCTACTGCTGCTGACTGCTGGTAAGCTTAGTTTAAAAACTTGTTTTCGTCTGATACTCATATAAGATTTTTTTTTGTTTTTGTTGTTACAGTTTTCTCCTTTTATTGTCTTTCCCCTGAAGGAGGAATTTTGTAAAGTATTTCCATGTGGGTGTCTTTTGCCTCTTCGTTCGCTGATCGCTTTGTCTTAGTTTGATTTTCGTGGAATAGAAATTTCATCTGGAAGCATTTCTTTGACTTGTGTGACATCATTAAAGATATATGACCATTTGACGTGTACTACTCATAAAAATGTTCAACTACATGGGTATGGCCTGTCCAAGCGATCATAAAGCTTAAAACCGAAACGGAGCGTATGGTTGTCATACAAACGACCACCAGTAAAATCCTGTATCGTTTGACTGCTTTGCATGATTAGTATGCAGAGTAGTTGGGGCTGGTTAAAAATTGGAATGAACTTGATAATGATGTCAATGGGAGCAGAGTTAAAGTTGGTGCAATAAACCCGATTGCCTGAGTCTATTTAGTAATACATAGTGTGTTGTTAACCTAATGCTCTTAGTAGAAGAATATCACGGCTCAGTTGGTTATTTCAACTTTTTTGTGAAAAATAGTTTTAAAACCAGTACAGAAATTTCAGTCAGATAAACCGACTGATAAATACCATCACCCAATATAAGATATTGTTGAAGTCTTGATTTATTGAAATGAATAGATTTTTAATTAAAATAAAATTACTTATGTATATTTTTTCCCCTGCTTGTTGTGCAAAATCGTCCAAAACTTTACTTATTTGTGTAGGGGGTATAGGTGCCGGTTTGGAATTTATGTGAGAAATATTAATTTTTCAAAAAAGTTTAATTTTTATAGGGGGTACCACAAGAGGTGAACAGATACAGTCCTTATTCATTCCTAACTCAAATTTTCATACGTACAACTTACGAATAATTTGACTGAATTCAGTGCACTTACAAAAAAAGATATGTATGTAAGACTATAGGGGTGAGTTCGGTCCTTTGTGTGGGAGGTACCAGAAGGGGTGTGTCAAATAGTTAGGTTTTCTGAGGTTTCGCCTCCTATCACAACATTAATTTATCGACCAATGTTCATAACCCCCCAAGTGACTGTTTTGAAGTTATTGGAGAAATATATAATTTCCAAAAAAAGGTCATTTTGTATGGGAGGTACCAGAGGGCGTGAACCGATATAGTCCATATTCATACCTGAGTCTAATATTTATAAGCAAACATCATACGCAAAATTTGATTGATCTAAGTTTACTTGCAAAAAAGATATGTATGTGAAACTATAAGGGTCAATTCGGTCATTTGTATGGGAGGTACCAGAATGGGTGGGGCACAGGTTTCGGTTTTCTTAGGGTTTGTCTAGTTTTGCAAGATAAATAAACTGACCAAATTCGAACATCCTCCGGTTGTCCGTTTGGAAGTTATGGAAGAAATATTAATTTTCCAAAAATAGGTAATTTTGTATGGGAGGTACCAGAAGGGGTGGGGCTATTCAGCCCATTTACAATCCCATAATTTCGTTTTGAAAAATATTGATACTGGTAAATTTTCATACCGATCCGTTAAGGTTTACTCGAGTTATCCTGCTGACTAGCCATCCAGCCAGCCAGCCAGCCAGACAGACGGACATAGCTCATTCTTCTTAAAAAGTTCTGAAACGAATTTGGTCTTAAGATACTTGGGGTCTAACTCGTCTCCTTTTGTACAAATAGGTCAAATTTTGTATGTTTTTGCTCTACATGCAGACAAAAAATAATACATAAGTAATTTTATTTTAAAAATCTATTAATTTCAATAACTCAAGACTTAAAGAATATCTTATATTGGGTGATGGTATTTATCAGTCAGTTTATCTGACTGAAATTTCTGTACTGGTTTTGTTGTTTATTTTATATACCCCTCACCACGCGTACGAACGAAGTAAAGGGTATATTGACTTTTTTCTTTCGTTTGTAACGCCCATAAGAAGGCGTGGTAGGTAATACAATATGGATATAAAATTGATCGATAATGAGCACTATAAATGAAATGAGCATCAGAATCTGAGTCAAGTTACAGGTGATCATCTGTCAGTCTGTTTTTCGTTTTTGCGTCTGTCTCTTCCAACGATTACAGCGGTAGTTTAAGAGATATCTTGCTGAAATGAAATGGCATATCCTTAAAGCGAAGGTTGAGTCATAAATAAATTTCCAAATTTCACCTTTTTCACGTCTGTTCCTGCGATTACAGCTGTAGTTCAAGGGGTATTGAGGTGAAATTTTGTATGCAAGCTTTTATACTCTAAACGAAGTTTGTGTTTTCAGATGGGCAACATCGGTCTAAACTTGCTCCCACCTCCCATACAAATTGTCCCTTTTTTGTGGTCTGTCCTGCGATCACTGTCGTAGTTTAAAAACAATTGAGCAGATTGATATTTGGTATGCTAGCATCTATGCTCTAAACGAAGGTTAAGTTCTAAAATGAGCACGATTGGATAAAACCAATTCCACCCGCCATACAAAAGTCTACCTTTTTGGGGGTGTTCGTCGGTCTGTTCCTACAATTACAGAAGTAGTTTAAGAGCTATCGAACTAAAATTTGGTATGCAAACTTCTATTCTATTTTCGGAGTTAAGGTTTTGAACTTAGTAATTTTGGGAAAAAAATAATCCCAGCTCCCATACATACGCCCCCTTTTTTGGGGTGTCCGTGTTTGTCTTTCACTACGATTACAACCAACATTTAAATGCTATGCGGAGGTTACGTTATAAGATGAGCAAAATTGGACAAAAACTACTCCCACTTCTCATATAAGACTATCCCTTTTTGGTGGTATCCGTCTGTCTGTCCCCCGATTACAACTTCAATTTAAGAGCTATCGAGCTGATATTTGGTATACAAACTTATATTCTCTAAGCGGATGATGGAAGGTACCGGAGGGGGTGTGGCTAGCCCTCCAGTTTTTTCCTCCAAAACTTTATTCTGTTATAACTTAACAAAATACAGAATTTGGACAAGATCGCGTTGTTTGTATTGATATTATTACTTGATTAAAAAAGTGGGCGGAATTGTACATTTGAATGGGAGGTACCAGAAGTAGTATGGCCATGTAGCCCATTTGCAATACCTTAAATAGCTTAAGAGAAATATTAACCTATGCAAAGTTTCAAAACAATTGGTTGCGTCTTTCGAAAGTTATCCTGCGTACCAACCGGACAGCCAGACACAGTCAGACAGACGGACATGGCTCAAATGACTGAAAAAGTCATGAATCGAATTTTCAAAGAAACCTAGGGTCTAAAGTGACTTCTTCTATGTGTTACACTTTTGGATCGTGTACCCTACCCGTAGGGTGAGGGTATAAAAACCGGAAAAATCCATATTTCAAACTCTGATAACAACAACAATTCAACAACAATAACAATTCAAGAAACTGTAGCAATAAAAAATGCCTTGTAAAAAAAAAAATGTTATCTATGAAATGGCATCAAAGGCGAACAATTTTTGTTTCAAATACAAATTTCTTTTGGACTCGATTGGGGCAATCTAAATTTTCTACGGGTGAAAAGTCGGTACATTAGAATTCGTTGTAGAGGTACGGTTCCTCGGGCACAGTTTCTTATTTTGATCCCAAGAATACGATTTTTTTTTGTCACTTGAGCGATTTTTTTGCCTCCCTACAAATCGATCCGCCCTAATATGCATGGAATTCATATGGAGATCCCAACAGGCTAGAAACGTACCAGCAAAATTAATAAATATAATCAAAGCACACTACAACCCAACAAATTCAACAAATTACGGTGTCAAACCGTTCTGCCTTATGTCACCACTTATCTTCTTAATTGTTGTTGACGATGTGCTAAACGCAACCCTATTTGAAAAAAAGGGGACCTACACTGTCACATAAAAGAACTTACCTATGCTGATGACATCGCCTTCCTCTCCGACAGGAAGTCTGACCTACGGACCTGCATAGTAATACCAACAAAACCGAGTTCATCTATACCAGCGATTCCGGTATAAAACGTTTACGATAAATAAATAAAACGCAATACCCACTTCTGCTATCTGGGCAGTGTAAAAAGCCCTGAAGGCGGTATTACACTCGTCATCTTTCGCATCAACAAAGGACGACAAGCATTCGCCATGCTGAACAAAGTCTGGTCCTCAAATGAGATTTTCCATAACACTAAACTACGTATATTTAATTCTTATGTTAAAACCATTCTGTTCTACGGAAGTGAATCGCTGTGAGTCGCTGCCTGCGGGAAATCTTGAGAATTTGGTAGCCCAACACCATATCTAACCAAGACTTATTACTCTCTACAAACGAAACTCCTATGGACATTACGAATAAACTGCGTCGCTTCAGATGGGTGGGACGTACACATCGGAAAGACGACGAAAAAACCTGCCGCCGTGTACTATGGTGGAACCCACAGGGTACAAGATGTCGAGGCAGACAAAGAACATAATGACGCCGCACGATGGACGCCTACCTAGCCTCTGCCAATGTAAAGTGGAACAACTTAAGAATGCTGGCCAGAGAACGCACCAATTACAATTTTTTTGTTTCGGCCCTACGCTCTACCTGGAGTTAAAGGAACTTTTGTTATATACATACATAAAGATATATTATGATATAAAAATGTCTGAAAAGTAATTTATCATCTGCAACTTCGGTCATTTGTTTTTCAACTTGTTCTATTATTAATATCAGATTGAAATGTTTTCTCTGCGATTAAGTAACATCTACATTTACATAGAAAATATGTACAAACGTGTGTAACATGAACTTACTCACAGTCATATTGAATTATTTTGCTGACAAGTTTCCTTACATTTATAAATAAGTAGTTATTGCTATCGAATGTACTTGTTAACTGTGCGTTACAGCATGTAACACATATGAAAAGCTACCATTAGAAACTAAACTAAAATTTGACAACAGTAACAGTGTTGCCTATTTTCAGGCGCGGCTATAAGAGTAATATGAAATAAAAAATAATAATAAATAAACATTAAATTTGTATTTACATTTAAACATACACATATAATATTTATTAAATTTTGGAAATACTCAATCGCATAAATAATATAATACTCAATCGCCTAAATAATATAATGACTTTTTTAATGAATTACTTTTGAAAATGTGGTTTGTTGACAATATTAGTATAAGACAATAAATAATGTGTTTAACAAGTTTCTACTGTTTAGACTCCATTACGTGGCTCTATGTTTAGAACATATTGTAGACAGCACCTTTAGAATAGTCTAGACAATCGGCATTAGTCTAGGAAAAGCTTTCAAATTAAGCAGGCATACTTAAAGCGTAGGTCACGTTGTCTGAGTATAAAAAGACAAGGTTTGCCCTTGTTATTTGAAAAGAAAGACGTAATGCAGAGGGATGACCTATTGACTGCTCTTGAAGAAGTTCTATAAGATCTGCCGCTGGCTTATGGCAGATAGTTATGTGTGTGTGGGGTTACCAAACGTGTTATGATTCTATTATGAGTATTAGAAATGTATATATCGGATTTCACACATATGTCTTAAGTTTTTTATACCATCACCCCTAGGTATGAGGGTATATATCATTTGATACGAAAAAAAGTGTAACGCATTCAAGGAGACGAGTTAGACCCCAAGTATTTTAAGACCAAATTCGTTTCAGGACATTTTAAGACGACTGAGCTATGTCCGTCTGTCTGGCTGGCTGGCTGGATGGCTGGTCAGCAGGATAACTCGAGTAATCCTTAACGGATCGGTATGAAAATTTACCAGTATTTATATTTTTCGAAACGAACATATGGGATTGTAAATGGGCTGAAAAGCCGCACCCCTTCTGGTACCTCCCATACAAAATTACCTATTTTTGAATTAACATTTCTTCCATAACTTCCAAACGGACAACTGGAGGATGTTTGAATTTATCTTCCAAAAGTTGACAAACCCTAAGAAAACCGCAACCTTTGCCACACCCCTTCTGGTAGCTCCAAATGACCGAATTAGCCCTCATAGTTTTCCATACATATCTTTTTTTGTTAGTTAACTGAATTCACTCAATTTTAGCGTATGATGTTCGCTTATAAAAAGTTGAATTAGGAATAAATATGGACTATATCGGTTCACGCCTTCTGGTACCTCCTATACAAAATTACCTATTTTTGGAAAATAAATATTTCTCGCATAACTTCCCAACGGACAATTGGGTGGTAATGAAAATTGGTCGATCAATTTATGTTGTGATAGGAGGCGAGACCTCCGAGAGCCTAACTATTTGACACACCCCTTCTGTTACCTCTCATACAAATGACCGAACCCAACCCCATAGTCTCACATACATATCTTTTTTGTAAGTACACTGAATTCACTCAAATTTTGCATATGATGTTCGCTTGTGAAAATTAGACTCTGGAATGAACATGGACTATATCGGTTCACGCCTTCTGGTACCTCCCATACAAAATTACCTACTTTTGGAAAATTAATATTTCTACCATAACTTCTAAACGGATACTTGTAGGGTAATGAAAATTGATCGGTAAATTTATCTTCTGATAGGAGGCAAAACCTCAGTAAACCTTACTATTCGAAACACCCCTGTTGGTACCTCCTATAAAAATGACCGAACCCACCCCCATAGTCTCAAATACAGATCTTTTTTGTAATTCCGATCACCCCTTCTGGTACCTCCCAGAAGGGGAGGAAAATTTATATTTCTCCCATAACTCCTAACCGGCATAATCAAATTTGGTCAGTTAATTTATATTGTAACTAGTGGGCCCGGCAATGCTTCGCTATTGCATATCAACTTGTAATATATTTCACATTTCTTGCTATCCTAAATGCTATATAAACGCTAATAAATACATTTGTAGGTCTATAAAGTACTTTGAAAACGGTACTTAAGCTCGACAATAATATGTTGAGTTTATTAACTTATGTAACTAATTTCAAGTAAATCCTTAACATGGAAGTTAACCAATTAAGTTGTATTGTTTTAAATGCTTAATATTGGTGGCTCTATGACGATAATAAAAATTTCATCAGCAAAGTCATATTTATCATATCTGTATGTAGGGCGTGGTTTCTTTTTCAAATCGGACATTCTGCTAAAGTTCAAAGTTCATAATTCAATTTTTTTTTTCTGTAGTAGCGGGAACCTTCTGTATACTAACTATCTCTTTGTGCGTAAAAAACATTTTTGTCATGTCTTCTCCGCCAAATGACCTCAAATAAAAATTTCGTTTGAAGATTTAGCCATAAAGACCTCTTCCGCCATGTCTTCTTCTCCCACGGATCAAGAATATTTCCGAATACTGTCTTTGTATTGAACTCGTATTACCATTTTTTTAAATAATTCGGTCACCAAACGTTTGGTTATGTCGTTGTGTTGGAGCCATTTCTCTTCCCAACGATTTGCAATGACATGAAATGAGAAATAACAAAATCAATTGATCGTCCATATATGGATGTCATATAGATGTAGGCCAAAACATTTGTAGAGACCGAGTTGCCGAGAACGGCGTCGGTAAACCCTTGTCAGACTTTCGTCTACAGCGGCGACGTGTTCTATTAGCTGCTCAGATGGATTATTATGTGCACCGTAAACTTGACAAAGTGCTCCATTAGTTTGGCGAACAGAACGCGCATTTTAAAAATAAGTTTCCACGATTTATAACCGTTGTTCTAGTGTTAGTCTTTGTATGGTGATTTGCTAAAGTATACTGAAAGAATGTTTATCACACTTCATTAGTATGACAGCAAGATTTACACTAATACCTAACAGAGAAATACCCCATACATCGGTTACTTACAAAGTTTGCTTATGTTACCTCTGACATACTATAAAAACTTAAATTGTGCCCCAATCAAACAAAAGGTGTTTTCCGGTCCAACGCCAATGAATATTGCTTAAATTTTTATTTATAGGATTTATTACCGATTCGCTCTCCTGGAAAGTAATTGAAAAACACATACCTGTTAAAATATTAATAACATATCACTGTTTTAGTCTGCGCAGCTAGTTTATGTCATCAACTGTCTGGTGTACGGACCATTATTTGAAACTGTTTAAAATTCAAATATTGAATAGCCTGCTCATTAGGGCGGATCAATTTAATCGTATACCAAAATCGGAATCTTAGAAAATTTCACTAAGAAACAATATGTCTAAAATCTATTCCTAGTTCTCGCTAAAATCTTCCTGCCTCCAGCGTAAGCTAGGGATTGATTTTAGATACATAGTTGCTCGGTGAAATTACCATATATTGTGATTCTGGGGACGCTGTTTACACCCGTACTTAGAGGGTCATCATAGAATCCAAGAGGCCCTTATTTTGACCCATGGGCTCCGGCTCCAATTTTGACCTACCATTCCGATGTTTGGAGACTAAGACGAAGAGAATAGTATATTTCTGATGCTGTTTGGGATCCCGCCTTACATATTGGACTTCCGCCAAAGGCAAAAATTCAAGAATTTCAAAAACTTAATTTCTGTTTGCCAACTTTCAAAGGCCATAACTTTTTAAGCAACACATAGTTTTCCGCAGAAGGTTTCAAAAAAATATATCTGAAGTTTTCGTTTTTTGCTTATTTAAAAACAACAAAAAAAAACTCTACCTGAAATCTAAATGCTTCCCAGCGCGAGCTTGGAATTGATTTTAGACACAACGTTTATTGGTGAAATGTATACCAATTTCTCTAGGCGAACTGCAATATAATATGGAATTTAGATGATGATCAAACTATTACTATGGCAGTTATAACTGGGATGTTGCACACCCCACTTCCACCCTTGCAGTAATTCATACTGTAACAAATCTCATCTATATACCTCTGATAGTTCATGGGATATAGCCTTTTTTACTTTTAAGGTGTATGGCACTGCCACGCTACTTTATCCAATCACAACCACGTACAGACAGAGACTATCAACAGGTCCACTTAGTAAAATTTTTGTAACAATCGGTGTATTAGCAATCACAATCTAGTATAGCCACGGACTATCAACAGGTCATCAGTACCACTTTGTAAAATTTTCGTATCAATCGGTCTATTGGAAAAGCCGTCAGAGCGATTTTTGAAAAGGGGGCGTGGCACCCCCACTTCCACCCTGGCTGTGATTAATACTGCTCCAACAACATATATACCAAATCTCATCTTCATACCTCTGATAGTTAATGAGATATAGCCCTTTTGATTTTTTTTTTTTTTTTTTTTTTTTTTATTTCTTTTATTAGACAATTTTATAATAATTATACAATCAAATTTGTGCCTCAGCGCCTCTTGGGCATTATTGAGGCTAGTTGGTAACAAAAAAAATCTCTTATTATTAAATTACTTTACAATTTTAAGTATTTGAATAATACAAAAATAAAAGTAAAAAGCAAAAATATAAAAAAAAAATAATAATAATTAAATATAATTAATAATAATAATAATAATAATAATAATTAAAAAAATAAATACATTTTATTTACAATAACAGTATTTCATACAGTTACAATTAAAAAAGAAGTATTTCCAAAATTTGAAATAGATGTTCTTTTAATCTGCATTTAAAAATTGAAATAGTTTCTGAATCTTTAACAAACTGTGGCAAAATATTATATTCCTTGCTTCCCATATACTGTATTCGCTGCTTTGTTGTTTCCAAACGACAACGACATATGCTTAAATTGGCATGGTTTCGCGTGTTAAACGAGTGCGAAGTTCTATAAAACCTAATGGTATGATGACCAATGTTATTTATAGATTTGTACACATAAGTAAGTAACTGCATTTTATACAACCCGTAAATGGGTAACACTTTATATGAAAAATTTCGATACAACGATATCGTTGCACACCGGCGTGGAAGATTAAACACAACTTTTAGAGACTTATTTTGTAAAATTTGTAAAGATTTTATATCCAAATTCCTTTTATACGCATATGCTATAGGCAAATAATTAAAATGGCTCTGGATTAGTGTCTGAAAGATCAAATATTTCGTATTTACATTTAGTGTGTGCTTAAGTTTAAATAGAATGCCAATTGCAGGTGCTACTTTCGCCTTTAATTTTTCAATATGTAATTTCCAACTTATATTGTTTTGTAAATAAACACCTAAATATTTCAAAGAAGAAACCTCTGAAATAACTTTCCCGTCGATATAAATTGACAAACTGTCAGTTATCTGACTAGACTGAGGTCTAAATCTTATAAATTTAGTTTTATCTGCATTTAAGACCAATTTGTTTAATCGTGTATACTCTGAAATCAATGATGCATCTCGCTCTATAAATGTTTTTAAAATCAAATTTTCCTTGTAAGGGTAAAATATACAAAGGTCATCAGCATACATAAAAAGTTTTCCAGACAACTCAAGGTTGTTAATATCATTTAGATATATTTTAAATAATAACGGTCCTAACACACTACCTTGTGGAACTCCGAACTTTACATCCGCTATTGAACTTTTGAATTTATTTATTTGAACATATTGTTTTCTATTATATAAATAACTTTTAAATAATAATAACTCTGTTCCTCGAATGCCATAAAATTTCAACTTTTCACACAAAACTGAGTGATCAACAAGATCAAATGCTTTTGAAAAGTCGTAGAACACTGCCCCAACGCCTCTGAAACCACGGTCTAAACTATCACATACGTAATTAACAACATTAAGTACCGCCTCCTCAGTTCCGTTACCTTTTCTAAAGCCATATTGGTTTTCAAAAAGTAAATTATTGTCTTCCAAAAAAGTCGATAAATGGGAGTGTAAAATTTTTTCAAAAACTTTGTCTACAACAGATAGTAACGAGATTGGTCTGAATTTGTCCACCGAGGTTGCATTACTTTCCTTCGGGATTGGAACAATCTTATGGATTTTTAGAATGTCTGGATAAAATCCTGATCTCACTGTACAGTTGAAAATGTGAACTAAAAAAGGTGCAAGTTCGTGAGCGCATTTTATTAATGTTAAAGGTGAAATTCCATCATCACCAGCAGATTTATTTTTATCCAATTCTAACAATATATTGTTCATCTCAGACTCTGATGTATTCTCTAATTTGAAAATGTTGTGACAAATACGCAGTGTCCTCAGTGAATTTAAACTGTCATTTTGTAGGATTTCAATCCCTTCTTTAAGCTCATTGACTGACTTTAAAAAATATTTGTTTAACGTTTCAGCTTTTAAATTATCATTAGTCAACAATTGCCCGACTTCATTCATAAGTTTTATATAATTTTTTTTATTTCTTCCAAGTGTTTTGTTGAGAAACATCCAATATTTTTTTGGTTGTTGATGAAGTACCGATAAGTTATCTTCAAAATGACTGCTCATATTTAAACGTGTGGCAATTTTTATAATTTTGCTAATTCTTTTTAAAGTTGAATCAATATCATAATTTTTAATTTTCTTTCTTCTTTTAAGTAGTTTATTTTTATATTCTATAAGATATTGCAAATTTCCAGTAACCCACGGTGTAATTTTATATTTTTCTAGTATTTTCCTTTTGGTAACAACTGTAGAAGCTTCCACAGCATTTGATATCCAATCATATATCATATAATCATATATATATATATTGATATATTTTCAAGTTGTATGGGCGGTGCCACACCCCTTTATCCAATCACAACTAAATGTAGTCAGGGAATATCTACATTTCAACAGTACTATATAGCCACGGACTATCAACAGGATAACAGTGCCACTTGGTAAAATTTTCGTATCAATCGGTCTATTAGAAAAGCCGTTAGAGTGATTTTTGAAAAGAGGGCGTGGCACCGCCCACTTTCACCTTGGCTATAATTAATACTGCTCCAACAACATATATACCAAATCTCATCTTCATACCTCTGATAGTTCATGAGATATAGTCCTTTTGATTTTCAAGTTGTATGGGCGGTGCCACGCCCCCTTATCCAATCACAACCAAATATAGCCAGGGACAGGATCATTAGCAACAGGATAACAGTGCCACTTGGTAAAATTTTCGTATCAATCGGTCTATTAGAAAAGCCGTTAGAGTGATTTTTGAAAAGAGGGCGTGGCGCCGCCCACTTTCACCTTGGCTGTAATTAATACTGCTCCAACAACATATATAGCAAATCTCATCTTTATTCCTCTGATAGTTCATAAGATACAGCCCTTTTGATTTTCAAGTTGTATGGGCGGTGTCACGCCCCTGTGTCCAATTGGACCGAATTGTAAATCTAAACCACCCGGGGCGCCACCCAAACGCATACAAAAAAATTTATGCAAATCGGTCCAGCCGTTTAGGAGGAGTTCAGTCACAACACACGTACAGTAGAATTTTATATATAAAGAAGATAGGAGGCAAAGCCTCAGCAACCCTAACTATTTGGCACACCCCTTCTGGTACGACACATATGAATATATGGAATATTTCCCTTTAACAAAGGTATCATTTTAGTATGTACACTAAATTCAGACAAATTTTGCTAAGGTAAGCGATCATTGAACGTTGACCTACGAAAAAAAATAAGACACGTTGTGCTGCCCCTAATTGAACCTTCTGTACAAATAGGTCAAATTTTGTATGTTTTTGATCTACATGCAGACAAAAAATAATACATAAGTAATTTTTTTTTAAAAATCTATAAATTTCAATTACTCAAGACTTAAACAATACCTTATATTAGGTGATGGTATTTATCAGTCAGTTTACCTGTACTGGTTTATTGTAATATTGTGATGGAACAGATTTATTGCAGAAATTAACTGTAACAAAATTTTGGATATAGAACATAGTGTGATGGTATTTAACGTTTAATTTGCCTGACAGATATTTCTATACTGGTTATTCTAAACTTATATGGAGATTAAAACGTACACATTTCACTATTGGGATGAATATAGAATTAATATGGTGCAAATCTAACAATGCTTTCCCATGACTCCTTAACCATCAACGAACACTAGTTCAATTTTAAACTTCTACAATTTAAAAACTTAAATGGGGCATTGATTTTCACATATTACTACTAGCGTTATTAGGCTCATATATGAATCGTTCTCCGTCTTAAATCATATAAATTTAACTGTTACACACATAATGAGTTAACGTTTTTCAAAGATCATAATAACCTTTTGTAACTATCATCTATTACAATGTATCTTATAACGCCAGTTATAATAACTCATATTGTTGTATGCTATAAAAATAAAGAAGGGTGTTTATATATCACAACAACTTGTTAAAACCATAGGAACACTGCGTACACACAATCGCATTGATATGGGGATTGAACAATTAAATTGACATCGTAAATATGAAAAGGAATACACTAAACTATTTTACGACTATATTGTTTAATAATATATTCATTTGTAACATTAATAATGTGTATGGAAAAACACAAATTTTATGTATGTTGTCTATTAGCGATATTTTATGGTGTTGAGAAAACCATAACATAAAAGATGAATACAGTAATAAGTTATGCATTAACAAAGGCAAACAAATGTATATGTTTTGACATGAGCTAGTATATACCGTAAAATATAGCAGCCTCATTGTTAATATTGTTTTTTTTTATTGTAAACGAATATTCTGATTATTGTTCGTAATAATGTGGTCCACTAAACACACTTTTGTATAATTTTATTGCTAGTATCTTTAACACTTACATTATATTACCCTTGTGGAAAAATTTGGATTAAAAGCAATAAAATGACTAATTTCAGTGTTAATATTTCTCTTTAAAGTCATCTTTTGTATTGACTGTTTAAAAGGTTTCCCAGCATAAGCTTAAATGTCATGGTAGATGAGAATGATGCTGTATAAAATAACTTTGGATATAAATCGACACTAATCGTAAATTTAGACAGGTGGTGCTCCAATTTATGGAAAACCATCAGTGCATATTAAGACATATTACTACTTCAGCGAAAGCGGTGTATAAAGTTCAGCATAGAGTTAAGGTATAGTCAGTAAAGAAATTTCGGTTAGTTTAATTGACTGATAAATACCCTCACCCTCTGTATGATATTGCCTAAGTCTAGAGTAATTTAAATTTATAGATTTTGAGATGAAATTATCTTTTTTATTATTAGTTGATAGGAGAGTAAAAATATAGAAAAAATAACAGCTAATTAATCTAAAATAGTTTAACTCAATATATCTGTGTATGTGGTTATTTTGTATGGCGATAATTTTACAGCTGCCATGCAGAAAGACACGAATTTGGATGTGGTTTCATAGTCGGCAAGAGACTTCGACACCTGGTCTCGCGGTTTAACCCTGTAAGTGACCGAATAGCCACCATTCGCATCCGGGCGAAATATTTTTACATCACGCTGATTTGTGTACACGACCCGACGGAAGATAAAGACGATGAGATTAAAGATGCATTTTAGCTTCGCAGCGGAAAGGAACATGGTAGTGAGTGGAACCAGATTCCGTGGTGCTAATATTGGCTCGGATCGTTACCTGGTTGCAGCTAAGGTTCGCACAAGATTGAGCAGAGCGAAAAACGCACGTAACCAAACACAAATAAAGCTGGACATCGCGAAGCTGCAAACCCCAAAGATAGCTACTGCCTACTCCAACCAGCTCTCCCAACTTTTACGACACAACGCCTCTACTTCTGACGTTCCCGATACACAGTGGCAGCTTATTGCGCATTCCATGGCAACCGCCGCAACAACCGTGCTAGGATATGAAAAGCGGCGCTCAGACGAATCCTGGTACGATGACGAATGTCGCATAGCGTCTGAGGAACAGGATGCTGCTTATACGGCAACGCTACAGCCAATTGTAACCCGTGCTGTTAGGGAACGGTATAAGGAGAAAGCAAAACGGGCGAGACAGCTATTTAGGCGAAAAAAACGTCAGATGAAGGAACGGGAGAACGAGGATATAGAGCGATACAGGGATAGAGGTGAGGCCCGAAAATTTTACCAGAAAGTAAGAGCAAATGGATACGGTAATGGCCTCCCCAATTGTAAGGACAGTGGTGGAAATCTGGTCACGGATACGCAGAGTGTGCTGCACATATGGAGAGAACACTTCCTGCAACTGCTGGTTCCAGAAGGCAGCGCACGTGAAGTTATCACGCCAATTGTCGACGACGGCTTAGATTGCCCACCACCAAGTCAAACCGAGGTAAGAAGAGCAATATCGCGGCTGAAAAACAACAAAGCAGCCGGTGCCGACGGTCTGCCCGCAGAGCTCTTCAAGTCCGGTGGCGAGGAGTTGATAACGAGCATGCACCAGCTCCTGCGCACGGTTTGGC
Organism: Muscina levida; assembly: GCA_964034835.1. NCBI lineage: Eukaryota > Metazoa > Arthropoda > Insecta > Diptera > Muscidae > Muscina > Muscina levida. The sequence goes on along the minus strand of OZ035880.1, from coordinate 42,822,005 downwards.
TTAAAGAGTGCATGCCCGACGATTGGAATGTAAGCGTATTATGTCCTGTGCTGAAAAAAGGTGATCCATGTGTGTGCTCCAACTACCGCGGGATCAGCCTTTTACCCATCGTCGAGTGTTCTATGTGAAAGACTAAAGCCAGTGTTATCCAACCTGAACGGGCCTTATCAGTGTGGCTTTAGACCTGGAAAATCAACAACTGTCCAGATTTTCACACTTCCGCAAATTCTGGAAAAGACCCAAGAGAAACAGATCGACACGTACCATCTTTTTGTCGACTATAAAGCTGCCTTCGACAGCCGATACGGCAGAAATTACTTGAAGCCATGGCTGAGTTTGGTATTCCAGCGAAGCTGATACGACTTTGCGGAATGACGCTGACTGACACGAAGTCTTCAGTGAAGATTGGCAAGGACCTTACGGAGCCATTCTGTACCAGACGAGGCCTAAACAAGGCGACGGCCTATCGTGTGATCTCTTCAACATAGTGATGGAGATGATACTGACTGACAAGAAGTCTTCAGTGATGATTGGCAAGGACCTTACGGAGCCATTCTATACCAGACGAGGCCTAAAACAAGGCGACGGCCTATCGTGCAATCTCTTCAACATTGTGATGGAGATGATAATGAGAAAAGCTGCAGTAAACACGAGTGGCACTATATTCAACATGCTACACATGCTACTCGCGTACGCTGATGACGTAGACATCATCGGTCGAAAACTGTGGGATGTGACTGCAGCCTTCTCAGGTATACAGATGGAATCAGCGAAAATGGGCCTAACGCTGAACGAGGACAAATCGAAGTTATGAGTTTCAACGAAAAAAGAATCTACTCGTTTGGGAAACTGCGTGAACGTTGACAACTATCATTTCGAGGTGGTAGATAATTTTGTCTACCTAGGCTCCGCCATTAACAAAGCAAATAATGTCAGCCTAGAAATCCGGAGAAGAATCCTGCTTGCAAAGAAATGCTACTACGCACTAAGCAAGCGATTCAATGACAGAGCCCTCTCTCGACGAACAAAACTCCAGCTATACCAGATACTGGTTCTACCTGTCTTATAGCCTGTTCAGCGAACTTTTTCGTGTAGGCAGACGAACGATTGCTACCCAGACGATCGAGTTTTTATTTGTGTTTTCTTTCTCTTTTCGCCCGGGAGTAAAAGCTCATTTCACTCATTGTCCTTCTTTCAAAGTCCATTGTTGCCGATGTGTTGTTTTGGTCTTTTCAAAAGCTTTTGCTATTGAAAAATACCAAGTTTTTGCAAGATGGGGGCAACCCTGTCTTTAGTGAATACAGCTGACTGCGGACACACAAACAAAACAAGCAAACAACAACTAAAAGGTGTAAAGCCGCAATAATTAATGGGTGTATTAATGAAAATCTATAATGATTTATGTAACAATATAACAATACAGAAATCAGTTACATACATCGATTCCACTAAACATCCAAAAACAAACAGTTGTCGTTTTTTTAAATCCACCATTTCCTACTTTCAATGTATATAAATGTTTAAAATGTTCTAAGCTGTTAGAAAGAACATTCTTTTGTAAAAATACTCAATTTTAATAACAATATTTCATTTTCTGTGCAATGTTACACCTCAACGATTGCTAATTTTTGATCGTCTAATATGACGTTTTGTTTCGCCCGTGTTACAGTTTGTCGAACCAAAAATTTCCATCAATAAAAGCTCTTTTTTTTCACTCAAAATAAAGAGTAAAAAAACCAAAAATGTCAATCGTTCGCCATTTGGCGTACGAATGGTTGAAAAATTAGTTACAAAAACAGGCCATTAATGTATGGCTCAGAATCCTGGGTTATGACGCAAGCGGATGAATCTATGGGCCCATCATCGTTAACGGAGAGTATCGGCGTCGTATGAATCATGAGCTGTACGAGCTGTACACTGACATTGACGTGGTCAAACGCATTAAGGTGCAACGGTTGCGTTGGCATGTTGTACGCATGGACGAAAATGCTCCAGCTCGAAAAGTCTTTGACAATGAACTCGATGGACGGCGCAGAAGAGGGCGACCAAAACTCCGTTGGAAAGACCAGGTTACTGAGAACTTGACAGAACTCGGTGTGACTAACTGGAGAAGAAGCTCAGAAGATCGAGGCGCTTATAATATTTTTCTACGTGCGGTATATAATCCACTGGGATTGCATAGAAGTAGGGAAGCTTACATAAAAAATTTCAGCTTGATTGCCCTTAAACTACGTCTGTAATCGCAGGAACAAACCCCAAAAAGGGGGAGTTTGTATGGGAGGTGGGAGTAGTTTTTGGCCGATCGGGCTCATCTTAGAACTTAACATCCGCTTTGAGGATAAAATATTGTACTCCAAATTTCAGCTCGACATCTCTTTAACTGCGGCTGTAATCGCGGGCACAGACAGACGGACAGACGGTCATCTTTAAATCGACACAGAGTTCGATGCTGATCATTTATATATATATATATATTGTCATACCTACCACGCCTCCTTATGGGCGTTACAAATGGAAGAACAAAATTAATAAACCCTTCACTCTGTTCATGCGCATGGTGAAGGGTATAAAAATATAAACGTAAAACTTCAGGGTCCTTTCGCCCATTGTGTGGATAGCACCGGAAGGGGTAAGGCAAAGATTTTAGGTTTTCTGAAGGCTTGTTTACTTCTTTTTCTTCTTATATGTTAACAACAACAGAACTTTATCCATCAGTCGCCGTTTTTTGCGCTCTGTAGATAGTTCGCCACAACATGTTTAGATAACAACTCTTTCACCTGGTTCATCCAACCACCCTTTCCAGCACCACTCATCGAGTTTATTGCCGAAAACTTTTCGAGCTAGAGCATTTTCATCCATTCGTACAACGTGTCCAAGCCATTGTTCAGCTTATACAGATCATTGTTCATTCAACGACGGTACTCGCCGTTAACGACGACACCAGTTTACAATTCTTACTATAAAAGTATACAAACAGGGATTTAATTATTATTTATGTTATGTATGATCATTTATTATTTTAACATTGCTGCAGCCAATTATTCGAAAATTTCGATATTTTTCATTCTTAAACTGCGTATAAGCACTTGTTCAGTATAAGAAAAGTGATATATTTATTAGCATGAAGACTAAGGATTGAGGTATTTTAAAGTATTTAAAAACTAAAAAAAGTATTTAAAAACTAAATATCTATACTTTAGCGGAAGGTAAGAAATGATATTAGACACATAGTTTCTTGGTGAAATGTTCTTAGAATTCATCGCAGATTCCGATTTTGGGGGACGATTTTCATACCCGCACCTAAGGGGTGATCATAGAACGCATGTGGCCCCTACTTACCATTCCGATGTTTAGAGACCAAGACGAAGTAAATGGTATATTTTTGATGCTGTTTGGGCTTACGCCCTACACTCTGGCCTTCCGCCAAAGGAAAAACAGTATCTATATAGGGATAATAACCTTATTGCCACGCCCATAATGAACCTGAAATGCTGGGTAAAATCTGTATACTCAATTCAATTAAAGCCTAAAACACAGTTTGACCAAACCCAAGCCCACTGACCGAAAAATAAAATTTAGTCTGCATATTCTTAATTGTGTTGCAAAGCACTATTGCGATATCAAATTGTATCTCTCTAGGACTTAAATACAGGTTGGAATGAAATTTTCATCTGCATATTTAAACCTGAACCTTCTGTGTACCAAATTTTATCTCTCTTGTTAAAAAAAATGTTTTGCCATGCCTACTCCACCCACTTAATCTCAAATTTATAAAATATGTAATCTATTATATTTCCATATAGAACATTATAGAGGAAAATTTGTAAAGAAATTATATTTTGAGGGAGTTTTATAAGAATTTTGGATATTTTAAAAAAGTGGGCGCAGAAATGGGCTTTGCCAAAACCATTCTCAGCCTGTTATTAACTACTTACTAACTTAATTTCGCTTTACACCCATGGAATAGCTTCTCGCGTTGTTGTGAATCAACACGCTTTCTATTTTTAGATTCACAACTAACGGCACCTACTTGTCTACGACGAATGCGAACGTCACTGTTTGAGAAGCTTTTTACTAGACATACCGATTGACTTGACACTTGACAGTTGCTGTCGACAACATCGAGGGGGCCGGCAATGAAAGAAAATTGTAGACGATTAGAGCCAGAAGTCGAACATGGTATCTCCTGCATGGTAGTCTCGTGTTATAACCATCATGCCACGTCCGGTCCGGTTCGATTGTTGTAATAATGACATCAATCACTATATGTATTTATTATATATGTATATTTATTTGGCCCCTCGTACACCACAAACAATATTGTATACTGTACCCCGTACTCATTGTTTTCATCTATTTTAGCTAACGCAGTTCATACATTTTGCCACAATATATGAATTCGCAAAGAAATGAAATCTGATTCTTTATATCTCATTAATAATTGGAATTGTTATTATGTGGTAAATGATTTAGTTTATAGATTGTGGGTGTTACACTCCAAACACAATAATTGAATTACCACTACCACCACACGCCGGCGTCCAATTGCGAGTGAACATAATAATACGATACATATGTACGTACGAATACGCTGCGGTATCCAGCCTCCATCTGTGGTGGTTGCGGATAGTGATTGACCAAATATTAATATCCTTAACCCACATAATGTATGGTTTCACTTATCTTTATGTAAGCTGTCCGACTGCTAACTGTCGGTAATCTGATATGTTTCATAACTTTATGAGGATAAAATAAAAGCGCAAAAATTTCAGACAATGTTGTTTTGTACCCCAATAACGTTAATATTGTCGTATTTATTAAGTTATGAAAGTTATAATTATCTGATAATGGAATGCCACAGAAAAGCGTTGTGCTCAAGAGACCCAACATCGCAGCAGGATACTTGGATGACGTTCATAAAGTTGTTACTCCTGTTGCTAGTGATACAACCATAACCATATACACAATATCAACGACGACAACAACAACAAAACTTGCAACATTACGATTTGTATTGAAATGAAACCGACAATAATGTCCAAGTATATTGTCTTGAATATGAGAAAATTATGTTGCATTAATTTTAAGTGGATTGAGAACACATGAAAGTGATTTATGGTGTTTTTTGTTTTGTTACAGCACTAGGTGAGATTACTTAATATTATGTTGTTAGCACAGTGTAAGTCCTAAACGTTCAATTCGTCAAAATAACCGTTGAGTTAGATATTTAAACATAACTTAAACGATAATGTAAAAAACTACCAGTACATCAGGAAACTGTTAAGGCTTTTCAGCACATTGTCATTTGGGAATTTGTATTCATACTCTCCTTACACAGTTCTTAATTTAAAAAGTAGGAATATCCAACCATTCGAAAAATTCAGTTTTGTAATTTTTCCCCCAAAAGGTCTCACAATGCGTTAGGTGAGACAATAAGAACTTTTGTGTTATGGAAAATTTATGAGCTATTAAATATTAATAAAGATATTCGATAATAAAACCGTTCTTCGTGAATTGTTTGCCAAACCAGAGAGAAATGGTGTTCTTGGTCGATTAGATATACAACAATGTCTATATAGCAACACTATATAGCAACGAACGACTGGGAAGTCAAATCATATTCTAACACAAAGTTTCTTATAAAACAACAAGCACAACCACTGACCGAGTATACTAGTCCTATCATGTTTGTTTTAGATGTAATAATAAAATAGTCAGTAAACAGTCAGAATTGACACCAAGAAACGTAATGATGTGCGTATTGTCAAACTGGTCCGTAGGAGCTTATAATGAACAATTCCCTTCAATCACACCATATACACAGCATTACATTTCGTGATGCCAAACGTGGCTTTTATTCTGATCGCTATTGTCAACAAGTATAAAGAGATAGATTGAATATTGATGCGAAAAGTTTTGATGCATCCGCCATATATCCCAGACCTTAACATTATCGTTTGGTTCGATCTTCGAGTTTCATTTTTTGGATAATTTTTAAACAATCTCTTTGAGAACCTTTAATAAAAAGGTTCACGGTGTTCATTCATCGTCGCGGATATTACCCAATTAATATAATTTTATATTTTACCCCTTTAACAACTCTAAAAGGCGCCAGGATGCGACTGGAACTGATTTCATAACAATTATATTGGAACCATCTAAAGGATTGAAGATGGAGGGTAGACATTTTCTGAGAAACATTTAACTCCTCTAAGGACACCTTTTGGGGTAGTGAGAGTGGTGGGAGCAAATTCTATAAAAAAATTGATTTGATTGATTACGGAACATATCATAGGTAACATAATTGCGACAGACATACCTCATTAATGGGGTGTAAAGGGCAATTAAGACAGAAAGTATCTTTTTACTTATCAGTATAACATAATGAATTACTACACACTGTGTTTGCCTTTGATAGTCTCCCTACATGTTCATATGCTATAAAGTGGATATTTTAAATTATTCCATGAAGCAAATGTTCTGGCGGTGAGGAGCTGATTAGGAGCGTGCATCAGCTCATGGAAAACATCTGGAGGAGAGTATGCCCGGGGATTGGAGTCTTAGCCTGTTATGTCCCATACACAAGAAAGGAGATCGTAGTGAATGTAAGAACTATCGTGGAATAAGCCTATAACCAATTGCGTACAAGGTCCTTTCAAGCATATTGTGTGAACGTCTAAAGCCAATTGTAGAATAACTAATTGGACCATAACAGTGCGGCTTTAGAATTGGCAAATCTACGGCGGATCAAATATTCACTCTACGACAAGTCCTGTAAAAAACTCATGAAAAGCAGATCGACACCTACCACCTCTTTGTCGACTACAAAGCTGCCTTCGACTCTCCGATAAGGAACAGGCTTTATGAGGCCATGGCTGAGTTTGGTATTCCTGGCAAGCTAATTTTACTTTGCAGATGTACCTTGGAAAACACAAAATCCTCGGTTAAGATTGGTAAGGAGCACTCTGAATCATTCAACACATAAAGAGGTCTCAAGCAGGGCGATAGCCTGTCCTGTACACTATTTAATATAGTTATGGAGAAGGTGATGAGAAAGGCTGGTGTCAACATGTCTGGCACCATATTCCACAAAAGCCACATGCCACTAGCCTACGCCGATGATACAGATATCATTGGCAGAAAACTGCAGTAACATCAGTTTTCTCATCACTAGAAAAGGAGTCGGCAAAAATGGGTTTAGCGGTCAATGAGAACAAAACAAAAATAGTGATTTCGACGAACAAAGAGTCCTCTCGTTGGGGACGCAGCGCCAACGTTGAAAATTATTGTTTTGAGGTAGTAGATGAATTTACCTACCTCGGATCTTCCGTCAATAAGAAAAACAATGTCAGCCAAGAAATTAAGCGAAGAATAGTGCTAGCCAATAGATGTTTTTACGGACTTCGGCAGCACTTTCGTAACACCACCTTATCTCGGAATACTAAGAAACAGCTTTATCAGGTGCTAATCTTACCCGTTCTTTTGTATGCTGCCGAATCATGGGTACTTACGACAACGGACATACAAAACCTGGAAGTATTCGAGAGAAAAGTACTACGAAAAATATATGGACACATCTGTGTCGACGACGAGTTTCGCCATCGGATGAACCATGAGCTGTATGAGCTTTACCACGACATCGACGTAGATAAAAGAGTCAGAATCCAACGACTACGATGGATGGGACATGTTGCCAGAATGGATGTAAATGCTCCAGCGAGAAAGGTGTTGGAAGGCGAACCTGATGGACGAAGCAGAGCAGGGAGACCAAAACTCCGTTGGAAGAACCAAGTGGTAGGCGACGTGCCACCATCTGGTAGGACTTACTGGAGAACACACGCAGAAGACCGAAGCGTGTGGAATTCTTTAGTACTTCAGGCCTCAAATTTATAAACTACGTTCGTAAGTTATAATGGGCCACTTAAGTAAGTAATGTTATTTTCCTTGTTATTTAGGAGCAGCAACGGAAATTCATCCACCAGTAGCCGCACGTAGAAATTTGTGCTCCGTAGATAGTTCATCACACCAAGCTTATATAACAGCTCTTGCATCTGGTCCATCGAACGAAGCTTTATTCGTACCCTCCTAGGCCGCCATCGAGTTTATCGCCGAAGACTTTTCGAACTGGAGCATTTTTATCCATTCGTACTCGTACTCGGTCTTTTTGAACGGGCTTGATCACATCGATGTCGATCTACAGCATCATGCGACGACGGTACTCGCCGCTATCGGTAATAGGTTCAAATATTTTGTGAAGTATTTTTCTGTGTCAGTTGGATATTTTGGTAAAGTTGGATCTTTTTCGACGATAGAGGGCTTTGTCAATAAATCGCTTGCTTAGCACATAGTATCAGCGGTTTGCAATCACTATTCGTCTCTCGATTTTCAAGCTGATATTATAATTGTTGTTTATGGCGAGTCTAAGGAAGACAAAATTATCTAACACTTCAAAGTTATAGTTGTCAAAAATCACACAGCGTTGCAAACGAGCATACTCTTTGTTCTTAGAAAAAAGTATTTTGGTTTTGTCCTCATTTATTACAGCTTCGGGGGGAAACCAAACTCACCAATAATCGATAATCTGAAGGTCAGTTTCGATTTGCATTTCTTAAGTCTTCTCCAGGATTTGTCGTAGTGTGAATATCAGGTCGGTTATGGATTTACCTGTCTAAAGCCGCACTCTTACGGTCTAATCAGGTTCGCTAGGATGGGCCTGAGTCTTTCACATAACTCACTAAATAGGACCTTATATGCAATGGGTAAATGGGGGATCCACACTTAGACCAGCCTTTTTAAGCACTGGATATAAAAGACCCAGATTCCAATCATCAGGCAGGCATACCTCGGGCCATATCGTGTTTATGAGCTGGTGCATGCACGTTACCAGCTCATTGTCGCCGGTCTTAAGAAGTTCCATTGGCAGCCGCAGCATTTTTCTTAAGCAGTGCAATTTCTGTGGTGGACAATCTACTCTGCCTTCGGTGAGTGACGTTAATTCGTCACTTATACTGTCTTCGAGAACGAGCAGGAAACATAAGTGTTCGCTCTATATTTGCAGCATACTCTGAGTGTCTGTAAGTTGATTTGCATCTCTATTCTTACAGATGGGGATCCCTGTTCCAAAACATTTTGCTAACATTTTCGGGACTCAATTTTAATTTTCGATATCCAGGAACTCACATTTCTTCTATAGAGGCTTTTCCGCCTGAAGAGGCTCCGTCACAGCTCGTGTTGCCATTGGCTGCAATTTTGCCCTGTATGCAGCACCCTTTTTCTCAGTAATTTCTCGACAATCATCATCGTACCAGGGCTTGTCTAAGCGTGATTCTAAATAACCGTACGGTCGATGCGGTAGTGGTTATAGAATTCGCAATGTGCTGCCATCGTTGCGGTAGTGGTCATATAATTTGCAATCTGCTGCCACTGTAAGTCGGTACAGAATAAGGGGGTTTGTTCGAAGTAATTGAGGAAGTTGCTTGGAGAAGGCATTGGCTATCTCGGTGCTATGCAGTATTGTGGTGTCTAGTTTCCATTACATTCGGTAACAAGCATTTTTAGTACTGCTTAATTGTGTGCATACCTTGGCTACAACTGGGTGGTGATCCGAGTCAATATTAGCAACGCGCATCACAAGCATGTTCATAATGCTTAAGACATGTCTGCCATCGACCACCACGTGCTCAATCTGGTTTCTGGTCTATTGATCAGGATATACCAAGGTTTCCTGGTGCATATATTTCTACGTGGAATTTAGTTTCACTTACTACTATGTTTCTTGCGTATGCGAAGCTTACAACTCTGAATCCGTTATCGGAAATGTTATTGTGTAGACTGCTGAACCAAGAACATCTTCCCTTCCCATTTTAGCCTTAAAATCTCGGAGAAAAATTTTAATGTCACAGGCAAGACAGTGGACATATATATTTTCTCCAGGTTCTCATAGAATGAATCTTTACTGCCCTCGTTTTTCTCTGCCGATTTCGCTTTGATGCCAAACAATTCTATTTGGTAACTTACAGAATTAAACTGCGAGATCAGATGTCTGAATATCTAGCTGACTATGAATCCACTTTCAAATTTGTGTCTATCTATCTTAATGACAACTTTATAGATATCACAGTTATTTCGTCGTGTGCATCCCTGACCTGTTTATCACTTTTCCTGTATTGTGCTGATGTCAGCTTTGTTATTATCGAGAACATCCGCCAATTGGAAGGTGGCACCATCTATGTAGAGAGATCGGACATTCCTGGTGCATGTCCTTAAATTATGGAGCTTACTTAGTTTGCGTACCTTCACCTCGCGCCCGAACGGAGTGAAGGATACATACATTTTATTATTCCATTTGTAACGCCCATAAGGAGGCGTGATATACATTAATATAAATGATCAGCAGCGAAATCTGAGTCGATTTCAATGTGACCGCCAGTCTGTCTGTCCGTCGCCGCGATTGCAGCCGTAGTTTATGAGATACTAGCTTTGTCGGCTCGCGTTGCTTTACCTGTACTTAAAATGAATCTTCTTATGAATTCAAGCAATACAGGTAAAATGCAAACGCATCATTAGAACTTCGAACACCCCATTTATGTGATTGTAGCTTTATCCCATTGGTTTGAGTGATTGTACCGCTTTAGTCCCTTAATATTCCTAAAAGTACAAATTTCAAAAGGATACATTCGTATCCCACAACTAAAATGGACTGGTACTCCCTCTAAATCTATAGGAAGCATGCCCATATACGATTATAGCTTTAGCCGTTTGGTCTGGGTGATGGTACCAGTATTGTCGCTCTTCGGCCTATTTACCAGTAAATGTTCGATTTTCAAAAAACCCCATCTATCGGGTCTCTAATTCTATAAGGAACAATTCTATATACGTTTGGTCTGAACGATAGTACCAGTTTTATCCCTTTTTCGGTATTTTTACAACTAAAGAACGAATTTCGGAAAAAAAAAATTCACATCTTAGAACTAAAATATGCACTTCTATTTTTGCGACAGCCTTTCAGTACCCTCTTCGGCCTTTTTTTTACCCATAAAAGGTAAGAATTTTGAAAACCGTCCTTGCTTCGTTCTACTTCCAAGCACATATAAATTATTAAGATTATATCATTGCCCGTTTAGTCTGAGCGATAGTAAAATTTTTATCTCTCTTTCGATTATTTTACGGATTTCAAAAAAACCTTCAACCCAATTCAATAGTGCGCACGCTCATATCAATTTCTTCGATTATACATAGCATTTGCCGATTGGTCGGGTCATGTTTACCCCTAAAAGTACGAATATCCTAAAATCCATTCTTAGCTGACGTTTATTCGAAAAGGGAAACAACCACCACAAATTTCATCATCCTATATGCAATCGTTCTATTAATATGACCGATCTAACAGTTGTTTCAAAAGGGGCGTGGCACTGCTCATTTCCCAGCGAGACGTAATCCCCAATGTACCATTTACATATGTAGCAAATCTCATCTTCATACCTTTAATGGCTTGCGAAATATGACCGATTGAAATTTTATATTGTGTGGGCGGTGCCACGCCCCTTTGTCTAAGTATGTTTTCATGTAGCCTATGATAGAGACCTTAGGGATAGTACTACAAAGTAAAAATTTCATTGCAATCGGTTCATTTATTTCGCCCAGATAACGACTTTTTCAAAAGGGGCGTGGCACTGCTCATTTCCCAGCGAGACGTAATCTCCTTTATATCAGTAACATATGTAGCAAATCTCATCTTCATACCTCTAATGGCTCTTAAGATAAGACCGATTGCAATTTTGGTTTGTGTGGGGCGGTGCCACGCCCCTTTGTCTAATTATATTTTCATGTAGCCTATTATAGAGGCCCTATGGACAGTATCACACATAGAAAATTCAATTGCAATCGGTCCATTTTTTTGATAAATTTCCACAAACAAAGTATTTTTTCTTATACGACCGATATATGAACCAAATCTCGACTTTGTACCTATAATGGTTCAAAAGATACAGTCATTTTAAAATTCCAGTTGTGTGGGCGGTGTCACGCCCATTTTACACCCTTTCAGTCCAAAATTTAAAAAAAATCGCTTCTTAGTGCGCGCCTACATCATAAAAGAAACCTACATTCTAAATTTCACGGATCTAGCTTTAGCCGTTTGGGCTGGGGAGTGATCAGTCAGTCACCCAAGCCTTTTATATATATAGATTGAGTTCAAGCTTATATTCTCCAAGCTGATGTTAAAATCTAAGCTAAGCAAGATCAGTCAAAAACTACTCCCACCTCGCATACAAACTCCCCCTTTTTGGGGTCTTTCCCCTCTATTACAGCCACAGTTTAAGAGAAATCGAGCTGATTACAGTAGTAGTTACAGTAGTTATAGTTATCGATCTGAAATTTGGTTCAATAAATAAAATATCCGGCCGTGGTATAGTGGTTAGAACACGCGACTACAATGCGGGAGATCGCAGGTTCAATCCTGGCTCCAGTCATCTTAAAAAAGAAAAAAATAAATAAATATTCTTTCATTGTCCGCTCCCCTCGAATGTTGTTTGACAGCAACTTCGCAGTATTAAGCGTCGATTCAATCGTCGTGTCTAGTAAGAGCTTCTCAAAACAGTGACGTTCGCATTCGTCGATAAATAAGTAGGTGCCGTTAGTTGTGAATCTAAAAATAGAAAGCGTGTTAATTCACAACAACGCGAGAAGCTATCCCATACCTCATTCATGGGGTGCAAAGGGAAATTAAGTAAATAAAATATAGTTGTAGCTTCGGCATAGCCGAAGATAATTACCTTACCAGATTTTTACAATAGTTGTTTGATTTAAGTACAGTGGCTTATTAGGCCACCGCGACTGATCCTAGTTTCTTGATCCTGCCAATGCCACTCAAAAAATCCTTTGTGTTGAGCTTCGGTAACTTTTGTTACTCCCTAGGGCGCATCGCGATGCGTTTTTAGTTTTTTTCTTCTTATTTGGAGTGTTTACTTTATATATTAACAAAAAAAAGTTCGAATTGGAAATTTTATTTTATGAATTTCGGTCAGAAAAATCCGATTTCCGAACAATGTGTATCGGTTGTATTTTGCTATATATATTTCTCAACGTTGTGCCTTCATACCTTTGCTACCAATATGCGGATGTTTAGTGGAATTCGCCAAGGAACACGTGATCTATCGAACTTTGACCGCTGTTAGGGACCTTCACCTCATCTTTGGCATCGAATTGTGTTGTTTGTTTATGTCTCATATAAAAAATCATAAATTAGCTTATTACCTAAAGATTGGTACACAACTAAAGCTTTATGTAATGATAGTGTTGGGTGTCATTATTACAATGTACATGCATCTCTTTTTATTTATCGATATAAATTAATGTATTAATACTACTTACTGCCTTTTCCTTAAATCGACTCCCTACGCGTTCAAAAAAGAAGTAAAGTTGTTGTTATAAAATAATTCCATGGAGCAATGCTGTTTTTTTTTTGTCTTCATTTTAATTAAAAATTGGTTATTAAATTAAAACATTACATTTAATATTCATAATTAATATCCGACCTTTAGTTGACGCAAAATGAGTCGTCATATATCAATTTTAATTTGTTAATGACACATTATATTACACCCTGAACGTGTATCACGCAGTACGTCTCATAATTATTAAAACGTAAATTTTTAATTTACTGCCAATAACGGACATGAAACTTACGCATTATTGTGCTTAAGGTGTTCAACATAAAAACATACTGCTAGTAGCTAAATGGTTATATAAAGACATCACGGGGACCCAAATCATGAGCAGCGCATCACGTAGTACGACGATAAGAAGTTGCCGATGCTTAAAAATGTTAACAGTTCAAAGGGGCGTTAGTTGTAAAGAAGTCTGCTAACTGAGCGTCTTTTTTAAAGTATTTAAAATAATGTTAAAGGGACAAAAAAAAAAGCAAAATTTTATCGAAAAAAACGACGCGAAAATCTAACTTTTTTTAAGATAATCGTAAAATAAAGGCAATGTGATACAAATGATATTTAAGTTTTATATTAGCTCAATTTGCTTTTGTTTAGTATGTATTGCCAGAATATTGAGTTGACGTCATCTGGCATTTGACCACTTATCAATTAGTGTTTGTTTTTTGTTAACTATTGCCTTCCGATCAACGTTGCAACATAATTTTCGGGAAGCCTTACATACATCAGAAGTAGGTTAAATGTATATGAACATAAAACAAGGATGTCGATTTTTTTGAGTTCATTCACTGCAACCAAGGCACATAAATACTAAACGGTCAACGGTGGTACATTGTTTCTTACCGCATATGAGAGTATAATGACTGACATTACCTCGTCCCTTTTCCAAGTTGCTGCAGCTTTTTCGCCTGTTGCAGTCATGTCCAAAACATAAAGTGTTGTAATTTCCTTGGGGTATTTTGCATAAAATATGTGAGCTACTTGTTGAAATATATTAAAATTAATCGCACACGCCAAGCAACTAAAAAATAAAGCAATTTTCTTGTTATACCGTATATAAATTATGATGATGGCGGTCGACCAAGTTCGCTGCTTGAGTCTTTTGTTTGCCATTTTGAAGTAGGTGGGAAGCAGCGTATGGAGGACAACCATCGTTGGCTGAGTGCAGGGAGCGTTTGTATATATTTTATACTAACCTGGCTAGCGATTCAATGCATAGTACAAGCATAAGAACCAAAATTAAAAAAAAAAATTATAATTGTGTTCGTTGAGACAATGTGTTTTGTTGCAACTTGGTTATGACTAAACAATTGAATATGTTTGCTTCATTTCGTATACGGTTTATGACATATTTTGTGAAAATACACAATATAGTACTGAAGTAATTTCTATGTAATATCTAGCAGAACTAATCGACAATTTTGTGTCATATTTGCAATACAAGCAGACAAGTGTATGGTATGACACACGTTACATTAATTAATGTTATAGTTGTGTGGGGACCGAAGGTGGCATGATGATTGAAACTCACGAATATCATGCGGGAGACTTAAGTTCGAGCCCTGTCATATCCATCTATAGATCTGTAATCGGCAGCCTCTGTCGATGTAAGTCGAAAAACTTAACAAACGTAATTTACCTTTACAGCCGATGAATGAGGTTTGGGATAGCTTCTCGCGTTATTGTGAAACACAACTACCGGCACCTACTGGTTTGTCGATAAAAGCTAACGTAACTGATTGAGAAGTTTTTATTAGATATGCCGATTAACTTGACACTATAGTGCGAAGTTGCTGTCGACAATATCGAATACAATGAAAAAAATATGTATATGACTGGAGACCGGAATCGAACCATTGATCTCCCGTAGTCGTGTGTTCTAACCATCATACAACAGCCGATCTGATGTAAGTCGACAGCAGTGAATACAGATGTTAGAACCTCTTCCATATTTCATTTAATACTATGGTCACTTTGTACAATCAACTTTAATGGTAAACTAGTTATTTAACTGAATTCCGTTGTGATCGTGCCATCATAGGTGTCTTCAAGAAGTTCAGATCACCAAAAACAGATCGCCACATCAGAGGCTACGCCATCTTAACTGAGCCGCTATAAAATACTGAACATCAATCTTAGGAAATGAACAATATATCCGCCCTATTGCGTATACTTGACACAAAACGCAACAAAGTGATGCTATTCATAACACCTCATAGTTCTACTTATAAAATCAGCCTTCGTTTAAAATTATTGCCTAAGGGCTGTTTTTAAAAAAAAACATACTTCCTAAAAGAAAGAACTTCAGGTGTTCCTTTGTCTTATTCATTCCTTCTTTTTATTTGCATATCAACTCCTCTGTACGCCTTTAGGAAACACTTACATTTTCGTCGTAGTGACACAAAGAAACCGAATAAACGAAATCGCTTTTAAGCGATACTAAAACCTCGAGGGCATTGTTGTGAAATCATTGCACGCAATTGTGTGCTGACACAAGGAATTATACTGCCAGAAAGCAATATGACCTTAAGTTAAATTGTTTATGTGATGTAAGTGTAACAGTTTTTGATATTTCATTTTTTTTTTGTGTGTTTTGTGTTTTCAGCTCAAACTCACACGCAAATTTACCTGGGTGGAAAGTTAAACGGTAGCACTTTGCAAAAGTTAACGATTTTTCACGTTTGCCGCTTAAGTCTTTTGATTTAGATGGTGCGTGTTCGGGTAGTGTGTGTGTGTGGGACTGGTGCGTTATTTCGACATTTCGTTAAGGTTTATTGCATATCACTATATTACATTTTAAAGTTAAGATAATTTTCTCACTTTTGTGCTACATTGTGCATATAAAAGACTTGATTATGGCACAAAAGCAAATTTAAAACAATTAATGGGACAACGTAGCCACCTACTCATAAATGTTCCAAAAAATAAGTGTTCTGAGTAATAAGAGTGTTATTGTGATAAATGGTAGTGTAACGATCCCAATAGATTGGATATATTTGTACGTGCCGGCAATTAATTAAAGGCACATTAAACGAACGGGCTATAAGTTTTTAGTATTACTTTATATTTTTGTTTATATTATATGTCAACCAGAGCAAATACTTACTGATTCTGATATGTGCAGATTTGGGACCGGCCGTGGCATAGTGGTGCGACTACCATGCGGAAGATCACAGGTTTAAGTCATGGCTCCCGTCATATGAAAAAAAAATTTCTTTCATTGTCGGCAACTTTGCATTATAAGTGTCGAGTCAATCGGCATGTCTAGTAAGAGCTTCTCAAACAGTGACGTTCGCATTCATCGATAAACAAGTAGGTGCAGTTAGTTGTGAATCTAAAAATAGAAAGCGTGTTAATTCACAACAACGCAAGAAGCTATCCCATACCTCATTCATGGGGCGTAAAGCGAATTTAAGTTTTTTTTAAGATATGTGCAGATTTTAGTATACGATATGAAAATTGCGTCCCTCGAAAAGCATGAACAACTTAAACATTTGTAAACCGATAATTACAAACAAGCGTTTTACTCATGCAAGCGTGTACTTTCTTAATGAAATAGTAAACATTAGATTGTCCTTATAAAATAGAGGCTACAAACTACTTCAAATCTAAAAAAAGTGACAAAATCAAAAAAGGTTGCCAGTTTGAGCCAAAAACAGACATATATGACAAGTTATAAACAGATCTATATATCTCGTTGAAAAGACCGCAGTCTCTTCTTTCCAAATCAAATGAGAAACTTAAAATCGGTTCATATGATCTATTTAGGATACGGAGCCACTTTCAGATTGTATTGATATGTTCACAAAAGTTGTTCAACTTTACCTTGGCAACAATTTTGGCGATCATGGTTAGTGAACAGTTTGGACACTCTCAAAGTAATGGTGAAAAAAGTGAAAGAAAAATCAATTATTTTTTAATTTTTTTTCCAAAAAAATGTCAGGAATAACTTAATTTTTGTCATTAACCTTCGCCTTACCAAAAGCTTTTATGTACGTCGTTTACCGATACACCCGGGAAGATCGCACTGTATTTATATTCAAATGTATAGGGGTGATCAAATCTAGATTGGCTCATAAGACAAAGAATGCAGTAGATGGTGATAAAGACGATAACTATATGCCTACAGAAACTGGAGAAACTAAAGATTCTGACGTGGAGCAGGAGCCTTGCAAGGTTAAGGTAAATGATTAAAGTGATTGTGATGATAATGATAAATCGAATAATGAAAACCTGATATCGTCATTTGCGAATTATTCTTTTTATGAGACTATGACAATGTAAAATGGTTCAAGGATACAACACATGTAAATCGCCGTCCCAAGCCAGCTAAATATGACATTAAAATCTGGTGGGCTTGTGACTCAAACACATATACATAATCCACCTTAGGGAAAATATATACCGGCAAAGTGAATAATGGAAGGTACACTCATCAAGGTGAGCTTGTCGTAAATGATTTAGTTGGCTTGTACAGAGGCACTGAAAGAAATATCACCACGGACATTAAAGTTGGCCAATTACTTTACTTACTTACTTAGCTGGTACTTCTATGCAATCCCAGTGGATTATATACCGCACGTAGAAAAATATTATAAGCGCCACGATATTCTGCACTTCTTCTCCAGTTAGTCACACCGAGTTCTGTAAGGTTCTCAGTAACCTGGTCTTTCCAACGGAGTTTTGGTCGCCCTCTTCGGCGCCGTCCATCGAGTTCATTGTCGAAGACTTTTCGAGCAACATGACCTAGCCAACGCAATCGCTGCACCTTGATGCGTCTGACCACGTCAATGTCTGTGTACAGCTCGTACAGCTCATGATTCATACGACGCCGAGACTCTCCGTTAACGATGATGGGCCCATATATTTTACGGAGTATTTTTCTCTAGAATACCGCCAGAACCGATTCATCCGCTTGTGTCATAACCCAGGATTTTGAGCCATACATTAAGACAGGTAGAACCAGTATCTGGTATAGCTGGAGTTTTGTTCGTCGAGAGAGGGCTCTGTCATTGAATTGCTTGCTTAGTCCGTAGTAGCATTTATTTGCAAGCAGGATTCTTCTCCGGATTTCTAGGCTGACATTATTTGCTTTGTTGATGGTGTAGCCTAGGTAGACAAACTTATCTATCACCTGGAAATTATAGTTGTCAACGTTTACGCAGTTTCCCAAACGAGTAGATTCATTGTTCGTTGAAACTAATAACTTCGTTTTGTCCCCGTTCACCGTTAGGCCCATTTTCACTGATTCCTTCTGTATACCTAAGAAGGCTGCAGTCACATCCCGCAGTTTTCGACCGATGATGTCTTACGTCATCAGCGTACGCGAGTAGCATGTGGCTTTTGTTGAATATAGTGCCACTAGTGTTTACTGCAGCTTTTCTCATTATCATCTCCACCACAATGTTGAAGAGATCGCACGACTGGCCGTCGCCTTGTTTTAGGCTCCGTTTAGTATAGAATGGCTCCGTAAGGTCCTTGCCAATCTTCACTGAAGACTTCGTGTCAGTCGGCGTCATTCCGCAAAGACGTATCAGCTTCGCTGGAATACCAAACTCAGCCATGGCTTCGAGTAATTTCTGCCGTATCGGGCTGTCGAAGGCAGCTTTATAGTCGACGAAAAGATGATACGTGTCGATCTGTTTCTCTTGGGTCTTTTCCAGGATTTGCCGAAGTGTGAACATCTGGTCAGTTGTTGATTTTCCAGGTCTATAGCTACACTGATAAGGCCCGATCAGGTTGGATAACACTGGCTTTAGTCTTTCACATAGCACACTCGACAGGACCCTATATGCGATGGGTAAAAGGCTGATCCCGCGATAGTTGGAGCACAGGACATAATACGCTTACATTCCAATCGTCGGGCATGCACTCTTTAAGCCAAACCGTGCGCAGGAGCTGGTGCACGCTCGTTATCAGCTCCTCGCCACCGGTCTTGAAGAGCTCTGCGGGCAGACCGTCGGCACCGGCTGCTTTGTTGTTTTTCAGCCGCGATATTGCTCTTCTTACCTCGGCTTGGCCAATTGGATAGACAATAATTCAATTTTACAGCAATGCTATGGGCTGTGTGGACACTATGGACAATATGTTCTCAATTTATTCCACAAAACGAGCAACATTGCGTTGTTTTTTAGTATTTTGGGTACGGCGAGGCTTGCTGCATCATAATCTGCAACGATAATATAGAAGAAAGGCGTGTAAAGCGATCGCAGCGAAAGCAGTTTCTGAAAAGACTTGGTGAAGACCAAAAAACCACAAAAAATTGGAAGAATTGCAATTAACCAGACACAAAGAAAGGACGGAAGAACGAGGATATAAAAAATACAGGGAGAGAGGTGATTCCGAAAATTTTACCAGAAAGTAAATGCAAAAGGATACGGTAATGAGCTCACCTCCTGTAAGGACAAGGATGGAAATCTGGTTGCAGATACGCAGAGTGTCCTGCATATATGGAGAGAACACTTCAAACAACTGCTGGTTTCAGAAGGCAGCGCACGTGAAGGTATCACACCAATTATCGACGACGGCTTAGATTGTCCACCACCAAGTCAAGCCGAGGTAAGGAGAGCAATATCGCGAATATGGCGAAGAGGTGATAACGAGCATGCACCAGCTCCTACGCACGGTTTGGCTAAACAAGAGTTTGCCTGTTGATTGCCTGTGGCAAACATATTTTTGGAGCTAGGGAGATAAAATTTCATACACAGATAGTACTCGGCAGCACGACTATGAATATTTAGAGCTAGGGTGATACAATTTGATATACATATTATATATTGCTCGGCAACATGAATATGAATATGCAGGCGGAATATAAATTTTAACCCTAGAGAAGTAAAATTTAGTACATAGATAATACTCGGCTACACGAATCTGAATATGCGGACGAAATTTTTATTTTGTATCATGGAGCGGTGTGGGTTCGACCAAACTATATTTTGGCCCCAGAGAGATACAATTTGGTACTCAAATAATGCTCGACAGCACGAATATTAATATGCAGACGAAATTAAAATGTTGGGTCAGTGGGCTAAGGGGGTGTGACCAAACTGTATTTTAAAACCCAGAGAGATGCAATTTGGTACACAGATAGTATTCGGCACTTCAGGTTCAAGTTTGTAGAAATTTTTATTCTCAATCAGTGGCCGAATAGGGCGTGGAAAAACTGTATTTTAGCCCTAAAGCGTGTACAGACATTATTCGGTAGTACAATTTATTGTTTAAAAAAATACATTTTTGTACTAAGAAGTACAGTTTATTGTTATAAAAGAGTATACAAAAGAGTACATTTATTATATCAAAAAGAACATTTATGATATCAAAGAGTACTTTATTGGTACCAAAAAGAAGAATTAATTATATGAAAAAGTACTTTTATTTCACACAAAAAGAACAACTAATTGAACCACAGAGTACCTTTATTGTACCAAAAAGTACTTTAAATCTACTTACAAGTACTTTTATTGTACTTAAGAGCCGACAGTAAGAAATCAGCACCTTAGGATTTTTATTTTGGATGTGGGAACGCACGGAGTTGGCTCTCTCCAAACTGCCCTACTGCTATGGGCTACCCTACCTAGGGTTTATTTTGCAAAAGCGACAACCCTTCGCATGTCGCAGAGTAATTTTCTTGCTTTGGTACAACTTTATGTTTTCATATAAGGTCACACCCGCCAAAGACTTCTAATAGTCATTTAATTAGAAATCATGTTCTTTCTATATTTACCGGTTATTAAAGGTTGTTATGATAAACATCCTTGGAAATCCAAGACTTTTTGTAATGATACATTTTTAATTGCTGAATAACGAGTATCACGGTCACACCCGTCACAAAGGAATTACCCTATGCGCAACTTAACGCTACCGCCCTTCGTTGTGGACTACTTATTGGTTATTCGCAACAAAACAACTGTATAAAAGACGTTTAGCTATACACCAGCTGTTGACCAATAATTAAGATGAGCAATATCGGACGAATACTTCTCCCACCTTCCATACAAACTCCCCCTTTTTGGGGGTGTCCGTCTGTACGTCCCTGTAGTTTATGTGTTTATGTCCTGAAGCAGAGGTTAAGTTCTAAGATATGCAAGATCTTACATCCCACACAAAATCCCATTTTTGGGGGGTTACAAAATTCATAAAAGTATGCTCCAACTCACTAACTCATATACTTATCGGTAAATCGAATAAAATCGATAAAAATTGTTGACAAAAAATGGATGTGTGAAGCTAAAAGTAACGTCCACTTCTCACCACCTCCCCTATTTTGTGGTAAAAAGTTTAAAAAAAATATAGTTGTAGTGCAAATAACCAGTTTTATCGCAATTTTTACAAATGCTGAAGGGTATCTGAGCTTCGGCATAGCCGAAGTTAACCGCCTTACTAGTTATTAATAAAAATTAAATTTTATCCTAATGTGGAAGCCACATAATTGTAAAATTTTAAAATCAGTCTTAAGGATTAATTTATATTGAATTTTGTATTTATTATTAATTTATATGAACCAGATATTAGCCGATGACCATTAACGAAATGCCATTTGGATTTTAATTATTCCAATTACTTATTATTTGACAAGAAAATGCAATCAACTGCAGCAAACCATAACGATGTTAATAATAATTGGCATAAAGCGTGCACAATATCTTACGCATCTATAAATTTCAATGAATACATGCGTTTGAAAAGCTAGCCAAATTTATTTATTTGTATCTAAATTATTTCATATACCATTTAAAGTTTTTATTTTTACTTGCTATAGTATGAATATGAACTGCATTTCCATAAAGTATCGTAACTGTCTCATGAATATAGATCACATCCATAATAATTTTAATTTGCACCATATTCGTAACATGGAATATCCATTTCGTTGGGTGAGAAATCATACGAGAATCTGCGTCTGTTGTGCTTTGGGCTGCTGGTAAAGCTAAAATATGTATGGGTGGTTTTGCTACAATGACAATATATGATAAGAGTTTTATGCATAAAGCGTCATGTGATGCCACAAAATGTTTGAAAAATTGGAAAAAATAATAAATAATTTTTCGTAATAAGTCATAGCTGTGTCAATGATAAATGTATAAATTGCGCCACAAGATAAATGAGTTGAATTAATATAACAAAATATAATATAAAAGTTTTAGTATAAAAACATAATATCCGTACTCACAAAAATGTTTCTAATTGCAATTAATCTAAATTTTAAAACAAATTAATCTATAAATTTTGTAAATTATTATGGATATGACCATTAGTATATAAATTTGTTACTTTCTTAGCTAACACTTCATTGCAATCGTATGCGCTTCTTTGATCTGCTATTCTTCTCCAATTCGTGACACCAAGATCCAATTATTGTGACAACAGCTTCAAAAGAATAACAATGATTACGTCATTACTTTAATAAACCTTTCCTCTTACATAATGAAACTTTACACATATTACAATTACAAATTTAATGCCAAACATTTATCACCCGTCAAAAGAGTTATCATTCGTTTCGGAGAGACATTTTTAAGCCACCCTCTACAAAAAAAATGCGTGTTAGTAGCTCAATGACTCAAATTGTTTCACTGGTTTTTAGTTGGCACAAAAATTTGCATACAAAAACACAAAAGAAAAAAAAACAAACTATGTTGAATTCAAACAGAAGATAACTATGTAAATCGCCGACACACGAAAATCCAAAGAAATCCCCAAAGTGGTAATGATCAATTTAAACCAAAGATACCGAACGCCAGCGGCTAAAGAAAGTTGAGATTATGAACCGGCCGACACAGCACAACACACTGGTGCAGGAGGGCAGGTCCCACTAGTCCCGACAGAAACTGACCCAAAAAGAGCAAGATGCAAATCGTTTGACGCCCACACGCGAATTTCAAAACAAACAACGGTGCCTACAAGTAGACGATGATGACGGAAAATGTCCATATGCAAGGCAGCCAACAAACAGTACGTGATCCATCAAGCGAGGGGCAGACAACATGAACAAGAGACACATTTTTCTCTGGCCTAAAAGTCATGTTAAGTCAAATCTTTGACTACGAAGCAGCGGCAAATGTCTCGTTTGTGGGGGTGCTCGCATTTCATGATATATTTTCAAAACGGTAACACAAACAAAAGCATCAAACATTGAGGTGCGACAAGGGCATGTGCGCATTAGTATGTCCATTATTTTGGTGAATTGAATGCCTGTGAAGCAATGACCCTTTATAGTCAAACTGCATTTTTTTTTTTCAAATCAATTTAAATGGGAAATTCTAATAGACTTGTCGATGCAAATTACAAGTGATGGCATAATAATTCAATAATCATCCAAATTACGTCGGTCATACAAATAAAATGTAATATAATTGTAGCTTTTTCAATGCAGAATGTCACATAATGTTATTAGTTTAAACTGTTAAAATTTTTTAAAAATTATAAGGTGCCCAATAAATAACTGAATAAACATATATTTTATAGTGATATTTTTATTGAATGCTCCTGTTTTGTTTTGTTGATCTGTGAATTTGTTTTCTTCGTTCGGTTTAAGATCATTTCTAATATTCCTAATAGAGTTCGGCGAACAAGAGTAGTGTAAAATGAATTATGTGATCTTCGGCGTGTTTGAGATTATCGCTGGTTTCTTGAAGTTTCAAATACTGAAGGTTTGTGATGATTGGTCATAGCAGAGGGTATTGATAAGATAGTTTGGCCACATAGGGATGATGGTATATATCATTGGAACCGAGAAAAAGTGTAACGCATTAAATAAGACGAGATACACCGCAAGTATCTTTAGACCAAATTTGTTTCAGAGCTTTTTAAGACGATTATGCTATGCCCGTCTGTCTGGTTGGCTGGCTGGATGACACAAATAATCGAGAAAATACATACAAATCCGTATGACAATTTACCGTTATAAATTTTTTCCAAAATGAGGTAATGGGATTGTAAGTGGGCAGACTAGACAAACCCCTTCTGATACCTCAAAAAAAAAATTACCTATTTTTAAATAATTAATATTTCTTCCACAACTTCAAAACAGACAACTGGAGGATATTTGAATTTGATCAGTTTAATTACCTTGAAACTTCTGGACCGGCCGTGGCATAGTGGTTAGAACACGCGACTACAATGCGGGAGATCCTTGGCTCGATTCCTGGCTCCAGTCATCTACATTTTTCTTTCACTGGCGGCCCATCGATGTTGTCGACAGCAAATTCAAAGTGCCGAGTCAATAGGCATGTCTAGTATGAGCTTCTCAAACTGTAACGTTCGCATTCGTCGATAAAAAAGTAGTTGTTGTGAATCTAAAATAGATAGCATGTTACTTCAAACCAACGCGAGAAGCATCCCATACCTCATTCATGGGGTGTAAAGGGATATTAAGTAAGTTTTAATTACCTTGTAATAGTAGGCAAACCCCAAACCTTTGACACGCCCCTTCTGGTACTTCGCATTCATACGCGTCTTTCTTCTAAGTACACTGAATTCAGCTATATTTTACGACAGATGTACGCTTATGGAAATTTGGCTCAGTAATGAATATGGTATATATCGACTGACCCGTTCTGATACCTCTCATACAAAATCACTTTTTAGTGGAAAACTAACAACTCTTCCATAACTTTCAAACGGACAAGTGAAGGATATTTTAAATTGGTAAGTATAATAATCTTGTAATAGAAGCCAAATCCTCCAAACAAAAAACCTAAACCGTTGCCACGCCCCTTCTGGAACCTCCCATACAAATGATCGAGTTCACTCCCACAGTTTTACATGAGTATCTTTTTTCCTAAATACACTGAATTCAGTCATATTTTGCGAAAGATGTAAGCTTATGAAAATTTGACTCTGGAATGAATATGGACTACATCGACTGATCCCTTTTCGTACCTTCCATACATAATAACCTATTTTTGAAAATTATTATTTATTCCATTACTTACAAACGGATAACTGGGGGATATTTGAATTTGGTCAGTTCAATTATTTTCGTATTGTAGACAAATACTTAGGAAAACGAAACATTCGGCCAACCTCTTATTGTGCCACCCATACAAATGACCACCTTATACCTTCACCCTACGGGTAGTATCAAATGATATATACCCTATATCATTTTATACGACCCAAAAGTAAAACACATAGAAGGAGTCAATTCAGACCCTATGTTTTTATGAATCAAATTCGATTCATGACTTTTTAAGTCGTTTGAGCCAAGTCCCTCTGTCTGTCTGTCGGTCCGGCTAGTACGCACGATAACTTTCAAAAAACGATACCAATTCTTTGAAACTTGGCACAGGCCAATGTTCCCCAAAACGACTTAGTTAAACTACAGTAGAATAAAGTTTTTGAGAAAAAGCTCGAAGTCTAGCCACGCCCCTTCTGGTACCTCTCATTCAAATGTACCATTCCGAAATCAAGTAAAACTATGAATACACCCAACGCGGTCTTGCACAAATTCTGTATTTTGGTTAGTTAAAACAAGATAACATATTATAAAAAAAATATTAAAAGTCTAGGCGAGCCCCTTCTGGTACCTCCCATAGAAATGTGCCATTCCGCCCAATTTAGAAAGCGGGAAGTAATATAAATACACCCGAAACGATCATGTCCGCATTCTGTATTTTATTTTATTAAGCTAAAACTGGATAAGCTTTCGGTGGAAATATTGGAAGTTCAATTACACTCCATCTAATACCTCCCATACAAATATACCGTTCCGCCCACTTTTGAAACCGAGTAATAATTTTAATACGCCCAACGCAGCGCAGGATAAAGTTTTGGAGAAAAAACTGGAAGTCTAGCCACGCTCCTTCTGGTACCTCCCATTCAAGTGTTCCATTCCGCACAGTTTAGAAATCATGTAATAATATCAAATTTTATGTTTTTACTGAGTTTGAGGTTTACCCAAGTAAAACATTCTCACTTGTTTTGTAATTACCTCGAACTAAGTCATATTCTAAGCAAGATATAAGCTTATTGAAATTCGACTCAGGAATGAATATAGACTACATCGGCCGACACCTTCTCGTACCTTCCATACAAAATAACTTATTTTAGGAAAATTAATATTTCCTCCATAACTTTCCAGCTGCAGAATATTTAAATTTGTCAGTTATATTATCTTGTAACAAAAAGCGTAAAAATTATGCTGGAGGTAAACACACATTTGAATTTAAATCGGACACGTTGTGCCCCTACTAGGATCTCCTATACCCGTTAAAAATATTTTACCGGGTTACCCTACCGATTATAAATTATGATTTCTTTTGAAATTTTTATGCGAGTTAATTAGAGAATTTTTTTGATTCTTAGTTGAACTCTTTCGGTAAAAAATTACCATATGTTCAAGGATATTGAATTTAACATTTTACATTTGTGTAGCAGTTTTACTATACGTCTTGTCTGGCCATACGTGCGAAAGTCGTATGGATGTTGGTATTATTAATCAGATTATCTGGCTCAAATTTCTGTACTGATTTTCTATTTATTCAAGTGCTGTAAGATAAACAGCACATGAAATGTACTAACAACATATGTACCAAATATCATCTTTATACCTCTGATAGCTCATGACATATAGCCGTTTAAAGTTTATGCCACGCCCACTGATTCGATCCCACCCAGTTTGTGTTAAATCTTGAATTTTGCTGTCAAATGCATTCACACAAATGTTCAAGGCTATTGGTAAAACACTCCTCCTGATATTGCGCTTTTTTAAAAATAGGGCCCAATTGACGGGGCAACGTCCACATAATGAAGGGTGAGTTTTTAAGAGCTATAGGGAAGTTACAAAAAAACACATAAAATTCGGAAAAATTCATAAAATCTTTACTTGAATCGATAGCACGGTCCATATAATTTAATGTTTGAAGATTATTTAATGAAAATGTTGACCGTGACTGCGCCTCAAATGGTCCATCCGCTTAGTCCAATTTTAGCATACTCTTTCCAACATTTCGGCCGGTATCTCATTAATAAATGCTTCAATGTTTTCTTCGAATGCGTCAATTGAAGCGGGCATGTGTGTATAGACATGAGCTTTAACATAGCCCTACAAAAAATAGTCTAAAGGCGTTAAATCGCACGATCTAGGCGGCCAATTGACCGGTCCCGAACGTGAAATAAAATGTTCACCGAACTCGCCTCTCAATAAGCGTGCTGTGTGGCATGTGGCATCTCACGGTAGCGCTCACCATTTACAGTTACGTTACGATTCGCATAATCTTTGAAGAAGTACGGTCCAATGATGCCACCAGCTCATAAACTGCACCAAACTGTGACTTTTTCGAGATGCATTGGTAGCTCTTGCAATGCTTCTGCCTGGTCTTCACTCCAAAATCGACAATTCTGCTTTTTAACGTACGCATTAAGTCAAAAATGAGCTTCGTCGCTGAACACAATTTTTCGAAAAAAAAGTGGTTCTTCGGCCAGCTTTCCAAGAGCCCAGTCCATTCACTAAAAATTCTACGTTGCGGTAGGTCGTTCGGCTTCAGTTCTTGCACCAGCTGTGTTTTGAAAGGCTTCACACCTAAATCCTTCCGCAAAATTTTCCACGTTGTTGAGTAACAGAGGCCCAAATGCTGCGAACGGCGACGAATCGATAATTGTTGGTCATCATAAACACTGGCCGATACAGCTGCGATAATTTCTTTACTCGCACTCTACGTAAGCGATTAAACTGACCATAAAATGGAAGAAGCGCGCGATGAACTTTATTAACAGAGCACGCATTTTGATAACAAAATTCAATAATTTGCAAGCGTTGTTCGTTTGTAAGACGATTCATGGTTAAATTATAGACCAACCTGAAGATGTTTGACAGTGAAACAAAACACGAAAAAAGCTGTTTAAACCAGTGTTGCCAAAAAAATAATAGCTAAAAAATCACACTTTATATCAAAAATCAAAGATTTCCCCAACTCTAAAATCGGTCATGAAAACCCTGGATTCCTTTTTTATACCCTTCACCATGTGCATGAACAGAGTAAAAGGTATATTAATTTTGTTCTTCCATTTGTAATGCCTATAAGGAGGCGTGGTAGGTATGACAATATATATATGTATAAATGATCAGCATCAAAATCTGAGTCGATTTAAAGTCTGTCTGTCCCCGCGATTACAGCTGCAGTTTAAAAGATATCGAGCTAAATTTTGAAATTCAAGCTTATATCCTCAAAGCGGAGGTTAAGTTCCAAGATGAGCCCATCGGTCAAAAACTACTCCCACCTCCCATACAAACTCCCCCTTTTTGGGGTCTGTCCCTGCGATTACAGCCGTAGTTAAAGGGGAACCAAGCTGAAATTTTGTATGTAAGCTTCCCTACACTAAGCGGAGGTTGAGTAGTAAGATGTGACCGATCGGTAAAAAATTACTCCCACCTCCCATACAAAATCCCCCTTTTTGGGGGTGTCCGTATGTCAGTCTCCGCGATTAAGGTAGTAATTTAAGATCAATCAAGCTGAAATATTGTATGCAAGCTTCCCTACTCTAAGCGGAGGTTGAGCATTAAGATGAGACCGATCGGGCAAAAACTACACTCACCTCCCATACAAACTCTCCCTTTTTGGGGTCTGTCCCTGCGATTGCAGTCGTATTTTAAGTGGTATATAGCTGACATTTTGCACCCATTATTCAATCTTTAAGCGGAGGCTACTTTCTAAGATAAGCAATGTCAGTCAAAAACTACTCCCATCTCCCATTCAAACTCTACCTTTTTTGGGGTGCCCCCTCGATTACAGCCGTAGGTTAGGAAATATCGAGCTAAAATTTGATATGCTTTAATCATATAAATAATAGGAGCTTACGCTGTAATATGAGCAATATCGAACGAATAATTCTCCAACCTTCCAAACAAACTCCCCCTTTTTCGGGTTGTCCGTCTGTATGTCCCTGTAGTTTAAGAGCTTTCGGGCTGAAATTTGGTATGTACGTTTCTGTCCAGAAGCAGAGGTTAAGTTCTAAGATTAGCAATATCGGATTTAAACTACCGCCACATCCCACACAAATTCCCATTTTTGGGGAGTTACAAAATTCATAAAAATATGCTCCAACTTACTATCTTATCGGTAAATCCAATAAAATCTATAAAAATTATTGACAAAAAATGGATGTGTGAAGCTAACATTCGTGTCCACTTCTCACCAACTGCCCTGTTTTGTGATACAAAGTTTAATAAAATATAGTTGTAGTGCAAATAACCAGTTTTACCACAATTTTTACAAATGGTGAAGGGTATCTGAGCTTCGGCATAGCCATATCCTGTAATAGCTTTACTAAGTACAGAATTTGGGTACGAACCCGTTGGTTGTATTGATATTATTACTCGATATCTAAAGTGGGCGGAATGATGTATTTGTATGGGAGGTACCAGAAGGGGCGGGGCCATGTAGACCATTTGCAATACCGTAAGTAGTTTTGGGGAAATAATAACTCGTGCAAAATTTCAAAACATTTGGTTTCGAAAGCTATCGTGCGAACCAGCCGGACAGCCAGACAGACAGACAGACAGACATGGCTCAAACGATTTAAAAAGTCATGAATCGAATTTGGTTCAAAGAAACCTAGGGTCTAAAGTCACTCCTTCTATGTGTTACACTTTTGGGTCGTATAAAATGATATATACCCTCATCCCTAAGGGTGATGGTATAATTAAAGGATCGTCGTGTAAGGTGTAAGTTTTGTGTAACATATGTTGCTGCAATATTTTCGAAGACAATTGGAACTTTCTTTATTTACTAAGAAAATTATTTAAAATCCCATTTATAACACAATACAACAAATTTTTGATCCCGGTTTCTAAATAGTTGATCCTTATGTAAAATTTCATGCTGAAAAGTAGATATTTGAAAAGTAGAACGGATTTTGAGATATGGTAAAATTTCCACATTTAGTGTTTTGAAAAAAGGGTAGGTCTACTAAAAGATAATAAAATTATTTCTTAAAAAAACCATAGCCGTTTAAAATCCAATCATAAACGACGAAGATACTTGATACTTCAAAATTCAATTTTTGTGAAAAAATTAATGATTTATCAAGTTTTTGCTGCCTTTAATTAATGACCAAGGGTAATAAATTTTTGTAAGATATTATTCTATCATGTAATTGTCTGAAACCGGAGCAATTTTTTCGGAAACACGGAAAAAAACTTAATTAAAGGCAGCGAAAACTTGAAAAATCATTAACATTTTTACAAAAATCCAACTTTGAAATGTCATAATTTCGTTATTTATGATTGGATTTTAAACAGCTATCGTTTTTTTTAAGAAATAATTTATATTATCTTTTATTTTCGTCACAGTTTGCAAACATCGGTGAACTAAAACAAGGAAAATTGGTATTTTATTAGACCTACCTTTTTTCAAAATACTAAAAATAGAAATTTGACTGAGAGCAGATTTGAATTCAGCGTGAATTTTTACATTAAAATCAATTATTAAACGTCTCGGATACAGAAACTTTTGAAATTTTGTGGCATAGTGTAATAGGCAGTGGTAGAGATACCACGGTTGCCATCTTTGCAATTATAATAATTTAAGTATAGCTTCACACACACATAAGTTCTCTACAAGTTTGGCAAACAGAGCGCGAATTTTGAAAATGAATTTCCACGATTTGCGTGTGACCGCCCTTCCGTGCATCAAGTACATACGCATGTATTTAAAACATACTTAAAAGTGCCCTAATAATTTACAACGTTAAGCTACATGGTTATACTGAGCTTTTATTATTTCAATCCATTGTCGGCAAGTCAAGACGTAACAGCCGTCCAAAGAGATGTGGATCATTGTATGCTAAATGTTTACGCTGTACACACAGTAGTCGCGTGCTATGGACATTTTATTGCGGACACTAATACATTATTTACATAACCTTAAGTGAATATACCACCTTTGACCAATGACGACAGTTGCGAGCATGATATGTATAAATTGGTTCACCAGATGCAAATCTGTTGTCCTGCTTTGGGAACACGACTCAAAACAAAACCAAAAACATACATAGGATATTTGGACGCCCTCCTTCGTGTGTGGGTTGCATGTTGTATTCACGGTTTCATCAAAGCCACAGGAAAACTAAATCATTAACAAAACTACACAACGGAGAAATGTAAAATCACAATAAATCAATCGAAAATACCACGCGTTTCCAAACGATTTCTTTTAAATGCAATGAGAGTTACCTTAAGCAAGGCCGCTGCGGTTTTTGCTTTCTTCGTTTGTTTGAGTGTCTACGGTGACAAAGTTTGACCACCCACTATAAGTGAATTCTTTCTTCTTTTTTTTGTTTTTTGTAATCTGTCTTGCCCGTTTAAAAGCGCAAGAGGAAAATTCGCGTGCAAATATGTTGCTTTAGTTGCTTTTGTTTTAGTTAAATTCATTCGTTTTGTTTTGTTTTCGATGAAAATGGAAAAAATGTGCACTTTTTATTGTTGTGACATGTTACGTGTTTCATGATTTGACTCATAGGTTTTCACTTTATAGTCGTATTTGTAGTTGGCTAATGTTACACCCACGCAAATTGTAGCTAAGTTTTTATGTGTTTGTTGTTAACTAACGAATCCTTAAATGTTCCAAGGGATAAAGGGCTAACATATGTTTGACATTTCCACACGTATTGGTTTGAACTTTCAACACTTACTTGGTAGTTTTAAAACTTCAGTTTGAAATAAAGAAGTAGTGTGGCAATTAACAGTGTGGTGATTTTAAAACATGCGATGTTTCTAATACCTATTTGGTGGTAATGAAAGTATAAGCCAAGTCTGCTGAACAGCTAATTAAGGACGAAGTGTGTTCCTTGATGAACTGGCATATTTTATTTAGTGGTAACAAATTAATTGGGTGCCGTTGTGGATGTAGAGTGAATCTTGTATGTTCCAATTTCCACGTGATGACTCCTGGGCAACGTTGTTTTGTGATATTTTTATCATGAATAGTGGCAGGTAGTGAGTTTCGAACCTTGAGGAGAGGGCTAGCCTCCCGCCTTCAGGTCCTATACTGGTTATGAAAACACGAAAAAGGTAACTAACCGAGCCTCCCAAACATTGACGACCCAAACAAACGTAATAAGGACCATAATTTAAGGATATGCGGGACTCTCTAAAGAGAAAGTGCCAGTAGAGGATGTACTCAACAAATTCAAGGCTGATATTACCGATAACTATGAGATGACATAGACAGGACAGGGATGTTCGCGACGTTCTCTTATTCAAAATGCGCAGTGGATTTCTTAAGCCAACATATATTTATTTTGCTGTGCATAGAAAGAAAGAGAATTTCATCACACATACAATGACGGTCTCTGACCAGTAGCGGAATTCACGTCTTGTAAGACCTTCTATCATGCCTTCTTTAGACACTGGAAGGCATTCTAAACACTTTGGCACTTTCTTTCTATATTACACGGGATGACATTGGCGGTAAAGGTCTTCTTACCTTCCTTCCGAATGAAGGCATATAAGAATGCCATTTTTGGATGAGCTTCAAGCGGGCCCTCAGTAAAAATCTTCAAGAAGGCCTTTAAACTTCTCTTTTATGCAAAAAAGATGGAATGCCGACCAACAGGACTATTGTTTTTGTAAACAATGCACATATACCCAGCGGTAAAAGTACCCATTACTTAACCGCTGATATCAGCTATATTTAGTAGCAATCAGTGGTGATTCTCTTGTTAATATTCCCCTTTAAATTTAGCCTAGGAGTGTCATAGGCCGTTAAATCGTTGCGCTCTCGCTTACAAAGTAGGATACGATGTAAGTAAGTGTTATTTCAGTTGCAATTACGTTATAAACGAGCTTGAAAACACGCTTGATTACGAAGTAAGTGACGTTGTCAGAAAGTGCCATTTCAATGATAGTTACGTTACACACGCGTGACATTCTAATTACTTAGATCGCTCGCTTACATTGACATACTGAAGTCATGGATTACTAAATAGGAAATTCGTTCAATTTACCACCTTTCCATCTCCTGACATCGTCAATTACTTCGTTATCAATCGTGGTATCAAACGTAATTGCAACTGAAATGGCATGTTCTGACATCGTCGCTTACTTTTAAGCGAGTGTGCACCGATTAAACGGTCTACAAACCAAATTTAAGGGGGAATATAAGTGAGAGAATCTTCACTGATTACTGCTAAATATAGCTGGCATAAGCGATTAAGTCTTATTCTCCTAAGTATTCATCTAAGTAGACGCACGTAGAAAAGAATTTCAAGCGATTCGGTCTTCGGCTGAGTTTGGTATCTCCGCGAAGCTAATATGACTTTGCGGGATGACACTGACTACCACGAAGTCTTCAGTGAAACTTGGCAAGAATTTAAAAGAGCCCTTTTTTTACAAAGAGAGGCTTTAGACAAGGCGATAGGCGGAAGGCTGCAGAAAACAGGAATGGTAAAATTTTCAACAAAAGTCACATGCTTCACGCGTATGCCGATGATATAGATATCATTGGCTGTGGATTGCGGGATGTTACCGCGGCTTATTCGAGCATTGAAAAGCAGTAGGCGGAACTGGGTCACGTGGTTACTGAGGAAAAAAACAAGTAATTTGTTTCAACGACCAAAGAGTCCACTTGTCTGAGACGCTGCGTGAACGTTGACAACTATAACTTTGAAATTGTAGATGGCGACCAAAACTTCGTTGGGTGGACCAGGTAAAAGAGCTGTTACCTACACTTGTTGTGAACAACTAGCGATTAAGTAATGGGTATTTTTAACGCTGAGTATCGCACTCATTCTACTCTGCATTCTATGGGAATGGCTTCTACCAAGCCTTCTCTTAGAAACGAATGTGTTTGCGTAATTTATACAAAATGGCTTGTTATCCATTCTAAAACCACGCCCTTCATCAGGAATGCATTCTCAAAGGAGACTTCCTGAATATTAGAAAGTTTCATAGTACAGGCCTTTAATTAATCTACTAGTGGTCCCGGCAATGCGTCGCTATTGCATATTAACTTGTAATGTATTTCACATTTAGGTCTACAAAGTACTTTGAAAACGGTACTTAAGCTCGACAATAATAATGTTGAGTTTATTTACTTATATATGTAACGAATTTCAAGTAACTCCTTAACATGGAAGTTAACCAATTAAGTTTTATTGTTGTAAATGCTAATAAAAAGTTCATCAGCAAAGTCGTATCTATAGTGCCGACATGTAGATTAAGTTTTTTCTGTATGTAGGGCGAAAAACCACTTCTTCCACAAATCGGAAACAGACATTCCTCTAAAGATCAAAATTATTTATTTTGATCTGTAGTAGCGGGAACCGTCTGAATACTAACTATCTCTTTGGGCTTAAAATAATATTTTTGTTATGCCTTCTCCGCCTATTGACCGCAAATGAAAATTCCGTTTAAAGCTTCATGCCTTTAGCCATAAAAACTTATTTTGTCATGTCTTCTTCTCACACGGATCATGAATATTCCGGAATACTATTTTTGTATTAAACTCGTATTACCATTTTTTGATATAATTTGTTCACCAATGTTTGGCTTTACAAAGTGACGGTCTCTGTATGGCATGTTACACAGTCGTGTTGATACCATTTCTCCTTCAAATAATGTACAATGACATGATAAATAAAAAAAATCAATTGATCGTACACTGGCTCTAGTTCTTCTATCAGTTGGATTTTATATGAATGTAGGCCAAGATCTTTCCTCAGCATTTGCAGAGACCGAGTTGCTGAGAAAGACGTCGGTTCGATAAATTCGAGTCCCCTGTCACTTACGTCTACAGCGTCGATGGCTTATATTAGCTACTCATAGCCTATTCATTAAGGCTAATCAATTTGTTCGCGTCGAAAAAAACGTGGTCATCGTATACCAGAATTCTTAGAAAATTTCACTAAGAAACTGTATGTCTAAAATCAATTTCTAGTTCGCACTAAGAAGCATGAAGATTTCAGGTAGAGATATTTTTTTTAGCAATGAGCAATTATTCAGTTACTTCATACCTATGGGCTCCGGCTCTAATTTTTACCTACCATTCCGATGTTTGGAGACCAAGACGAAGAGAATAGTATATTTTTGAAATTGTTTGGGATCCTGTCCAATATTCTGAAAAATGATTTTTAAAAACTTAATTTCTGTATGCCAACTCTCAGAGGCCATAACTTTTTAGCCAGTACATAGATTTGCTACTGTAATACCTCATTTAGTTTGTTGGGAAGTCTGTTTTACGCAGAATATATCAAAAAATATATATCTGAAGTTTTGGGTTTGTGCTCATTTAAAAACAAGAAAAAAAAATCTCTATCTGAAATCTTCATGCTTCCCAACGCGAGCTAGGACTATCAACAGGCCAACAGTATCATTTGGTAAAATTTTCGTATCAATCTGTCTTTGGAAAAGCCGTTAGAGCGAGTTTTGAAAAGGCGCGTGGCACCCCCACTTCCTCCGTGGCTGTAACTAATACTACTCCAACAACATATATATCAAATCTCATCTTCATACCTCTGATAGTTCATGAGATATAGCCATTTTAAATTTCAAGTTGTATGGGCGGTGCCACGCCCCTTTATCCAATCACAGCCAAGTATAGCCTGGGACTATCAACAGGTCAACAGTACCACTTGGTAACATTTTCGTATCAATCGATCTATTAGGAAAGCTGTTAGATCGATTTTTCAAAAAAGGGCGTGGCACCGCCCTCTTCTTCCATGGCTGTAATTTATACTACTCCAACAACATATATATCAAATCTCATCTTCATACCTCTGATAGTTCATAAGATATAGCCCTTTCAAATTTCAAGTTGTATGGGCGATGCCACGCCCCTTTATCCAATCACAACCAAATATAGCCAGGGACTATTAAAAGGTCAACAGTACCACTTGGTAAAATTTTCGTATCAATCGATCAATTATAAAATCCGTTAGAGCGATTTTAGAAAAGAGGGCGTGGCACCGTCCATTTCCACCGTGGCTGTAATTAATACTGCTTCAACAACATACATGTATATTACATCTCATCTTCATACCTCTGATAGTTCATGAGATATAGCCCTTTTGATTTTCAAGTTGTATGGGCGGTCCCACGCCCCTTTGTCCAATTGGACCGAATTGCAAATCTAAACCACCAGGGCCCACCCAACCGCATACAAAATTAATGCAAATCGGTGCAGCCGTTCAGGAGGAGTTCAGTCACAACACACGTACAGTAGAATTTTTTATATATAGATGATAGGAGAACGTGTAATTTTTGATCTGCGGATGCCTTTTTGAAAGAAAAATTGGCGGATCAGTTATAAGGCCTTCCAGAATGCCTTCTATGGGGAAGGCCTCAACAATTCCTCTGCTGTGCGGTCTAAAGTGACTTAATATAAGTTTTAAACTCTTAGTAAAACTATGAGGATCAATTCGGTTATTTATTAGGAAGGTAACAGAAGGGGTGGGATAAAGGTTTCGGCGTTCTGAGGCGTTACCCTTCAGTTGTCCGTTTGGAAGTTATAAAAGAATTATTATTAATCATCCCAAAGAAGATAATTTTGTATTGGAGGTACCAGAAGGGTGGGCTATTCGGCCCATCGTTAATCCCATTACTTGATTTGGAAAATATTAATACTGGTAAATTTTTTTATACCATCACCCCTAGGGATGAGGGTATATATCATTTGATTCGACCCAAAACTGTAACACATAGAAGGAGTGACTTTAGACCCTAGGTTTCTTTGAACCAAAATCGATTCATGACTTTTTAAGTCGTTTGAGCCATGTCCATCTGTCTGTCTGTCTGTCTGATGGCTGTCCGGCTGGTTCGCCCGATAACTTTCGAAAGACGCAACCAAATGTCTAGAAATTTTGCACGAGTTAATATTTCCCCAAAACTACTTACGGTATTAAAAATGGGCTACACGGCCACGCCCCTTCTGGTACCTTCCATACAAATGTACAATTCCGCCCACTTTAGAAATCGAGTAATAATATGAATACATCGAACTCAATCATTCCCAAATTCTATATTTAGTAATGCTATAACAGGATAAAGTTTGGAAAAAAAAATTTAAAGTCTAGCCACGCCCCTTCTGGTACCTCCCATACAAATGTACAACTCCGCCTATTTTAGAGATGGAGTTGTAATATCAATACACTCAACACGATCGTGCCCAAATTATGCATTTTGTTAAGTTATAACAGAATAAAGTTTTGGAAAAAAAATTGGAAGTCTAGCCACGCCCCTTCTGGTACCTCCCATACAAATGTACTTTTCCGCCCCCTTTAGATATGGAGTAGTAACATCAATAAATCCAAGGCGATCGTACCCAAATTCTTTATTTTAGTAAAGCTATAGCAGGATACAGTTTTTGAGAAAAAAACTGGAAGTTATCCACGCCCCATCTGGTACCTCCCATACACATCTGGTACCGCCCACATTAGAAATCGATTAATATTATTAATAGAACTAAACGCGATCGTGCCCAAATTCTGTATTTAGTAAAGTTCAAGCAGGATAAAGTTTTGAAGAAAATATCTGGAAGTCTAGGCACGCCCCATCTGGTACCTCCCATACAAATGTACCACTCCGCCCACTTTAGATATGGAGTAGTAATATCAATAAATCCAAGGCGATCGTACCAAAATGCTTTATTTTAGTAAAGCTATAGCAGGATACAGTTTTTGAGAAAAAAAACTGGAAGTCTATCCACGCCCCATCTGGTACCTCCCATACACATCTGGTACCGCCCACATTAGAAATCGATTAATATTATTAATAGAACTAACGCGATCGTGCCCAAATTCTGTATTTAGTAAAGTTTAAGCACAATACAGTTTTCGAGAGAAAAACTGGAAGTCTAGACACGCCCCTTCTGGTACCTCCCATACAAATGTACCACTCCGCTCACTTTAGAAATCGAGTAATTATATCAATATAACAGAAATTTTTTTGTTTTACTGAGGGTGATGGTATATGTAAGTCGGGTTGCCCGACTGAAACTTTCTTACTGGTTTTAAATATCAGTTTAGGTTTACTCGTATCATCCTGCCCAACCAGCCAGTCATTCAGACGGACATACGTCAGCTAAACAGACGGACATGGCTCAAACTCATTAAAAAGTCATGAATTAGGTTTTAAGATACTGGGGGTCTAACACATCTTCTTTAATGGGTTACACTTTTTCTTGTACCAAATAATATCTACCCTCATCCCAATGAGTAACGGTATAAATATTAAAATAACATTAGTGATTGCCACATAGTAGGTCCCTATAAATTTAACGACTTGTGATCCCGACTTTTGTTTATCTTCAAGACTGAAATAAGACTGCTCTTCGATTAATTTCGGGCATTCATTTCTTTATCATATGAATGTCCGCTAGCACGTCATGTAACAGTTGTACTGTGACAATTGATTTTAACACTCCTTTAAAAGTTTTGCAATACACAACATTCAACAATAAGTTACGCACAATGAGACATTTCATAGAAAATATTGTTTACATATGCCAAAGCTGTGATAGAAAACATACCTTAGAAAAATGTCGCTCCATTTAAAATTTAATTAATTACGTTTGTAAAATTTTTGAGACATGTAGTGAGCCACAGTACGAGTACTATTCATACAACAGCAACAGTAACAGCAACTGTAACAGCATCAGCGGCAGCAGCACCAGCATAAAAACAAAGTCATGTCCAGCATTCAAGAGCGAGACATGATTGACAAACAACAATGTTGACCCAAATATCTGCCAGTCGACTAGTCCAAAAAATCACCAAACCCATTACACATTTTTCAAACAAATCAAAAATATCCCAAATGGAAGCACACAGAAAAAATGCGCCAATGTGACTGTGGCAACGAATGCAAACGTATAATTGTCAAATACTCTAAAGATTAATTAAGTAATTCTCTTAGGTGAATTCGAAACAAACAGTAAAATAACTCCCTTGGAAAAAATTCGACACTGTTGTTGTCGCTGCTGCTGCTGTTGTTGTTCTTGTTGTTGTTGAACATGACAACTGAACAATGTAGCCCGTAATGAATATAGAATTCTAAAACTCAAAGTTTTGAGACTTGACGAAATCAATATTACGCACTAAACATAGAAATGTTGAAAACACGCAGTGCGCGATAGCAGTCAGTTTGCAAAATATTCAAATTCGAATGCGCGAATTGAAATTGCAATTTAATTTTCGTGCACGTTATCGTTGTTTCTGTTTGTTATAAATCAGCATTGGTCAAATTCATCAAATGCAAATTTTTAGCAATAGCGTCGAACAAGAACAAGAAAGGGCAACAACGTAAGTGGGTATGTGGACAAGGGATGTAAACTACGGCAGACCGTAAGACAAAATCCTACACTCGCACAATGAGATGATGTAGGTACTATATTGTATCGATTTTTACAGTACTGATTGCACTATGCAACACAATGATACAAAAAACAAGTAAGAAATTACATAAACCCTTACCCTCAGTAAAACATAAAATTTTCAATTACTAGCTGACCGAGCAGACTTCGTCCTGTTTAAAGTAGTAGTAAGTATTTAACTTTTTTGGGTGAAATAAATCTTCTTGGTATTCTTATCGAAATTTAACAAAAACCAGTACAAAAATTTCAGTCAGGTAAACTGACTGATAAATACCATTACGCAATATAAGATATTGTTTAAGTCTTGAGTTATTGAAATTAACAGATTTAAAAAAAAAATTACTTATGTATTATTTTTTGTCAAAAACATACAAAATTTTACCTATTTGTGCAGAAGGTACAATAAGGGGCAGCACAACGTGTCTGATTTTTTTCGTAAATCAACGTTCAATGATCGCTTACCTTGGCAAAATTTGTCTGAATTCAGTGTACATACAAAAATGATACGTATGTAAAAGGGGAAATATCCCATATATTTATGTGGGAGGTACCAGAAGGGGTGTGCCAAATAGTTAGGGTTGCTGAGGCTTTGCCTCTTATTACAAGATAAATTAACTGACCAAATTTGATTATCCCCCCAGGTGGCGGTTTAGAAGTTATGGGAGAAATATTAATTTTCCAAACAAAGTCATTTTGTATGGGTGGTACCAGAAAGGGGTTTTTCGATGTAGTCCATATTCATTCCTGATTAAAATCTTCATAACCGTACACCTTACGCAAAATTTTACTGAATTCAGTGTACTTACAAAAAAGATATGTATGTGAGACTATGGGGGTGGGTTCGGTAATTTGTATGGGAGGTACCAACAGGGGTGTGTCAAATAGTTAGGTTTTCTGAGGTTTTGCCTCCTATCAGAAGATAAATTTACCGATCAATTTTCATTACCTTCGAAGTGTCCGTTTGGAAGTTATGGGAGAAATATTAATTTTCCAAAAATAGGTAATTTTGTATGGGAGGTACCAGAAGGCGTGAACCGATATAGTCCATATTCATTCCTAATTCAACTTTTCATAAGCGAACATCATACGCAAAATTTTAGAGAATTCAGCTTACTAACAAAAAAGACTTGTATGTAAAACCATGAGGGTTAATTCGGTCATTTGTATGGGAGGTACCAGAAGGGGTGTGGCAAAGGTTTCGGTTTTTTAATTGTTTGTCGACTTTTGCAAGATAAATAAGCTGACCAAATTCAAACATCCTCCAGTTGTCCGTTTGGAAGTTATGGAAGAAATATTAATTTTCTAAAAATAGGTAATTTTATTTGGGAGGTACCAGAAGCGGTGCGGCTATTTAGCCCATTTACAATCCCATAAGTTCGTTTCGAAAAATATAAATACTGGTAAATTTTCATACCGATCCGTTAAGGTTTGCTCGAGTTATCCTGCTGACCAGCCATCCAGCCAGCCAGACAGACGAACATAGCTCAATCGTCTTAAAAAGTTCTGAAACGAATTTGGTCTTAAGAAACTTGGGGTCTAACTCGTCTCCTTTAATGCGTTACACTTTTTTTCGTATCAAATGATATATACCCTTATCCCTAAGGGTGAGTAAGTAAGTAAGTAAGTTTAAGTCGGGCAACCCGACTTACATATACCCTCAGTAAAACATAAAATTTTCTATACTATTGATATAATTACTCGAATTATAAAGTGGGCGGATTGGTACATATGTATGGCAGGTAACAGAAGTGGCGCTTTTGGACTCCTAGTTTTTTTCTCCAAAACTTTGTCTTGTTATAGCTTAACAAAATAAAGAATTTGGATACGATCGCGTTGGAATTATTGATATTATTACATCATCTCTAAAGTGGGCGGAAAGGTACATTTGTATGGGAGGTACCAGAAGGGGCGGGGCTAGACTTCCAATTTTTTTCCCCGAAAATTTATCCTGTTATAGCTTTACTTAATACAGAAGGGGTGGCCATGTAGCCCATTTGTGGGTAGTAGGTAGTTTTGGGAAAATATTAACTCGTGCAAAATTTAAAATATTTAGTTGCGTCCCTATCGTGCGCACCAGCCGGAAATCAAATGTGGTTCAAAGATACCTAGGGTCTAAAGTGACTCCTTCTATGTTTTACACTTTTGGGTCGTATCAAATGATATATACCCTCCTACCCGTAGGGTATATTTAAAAATGAATTCGGTCATTTGTATGGGAAGTACTAATAGGGGTATGCAAAGCCCTAAAACGATATTATTTGGTACGAGACGAATGCCGCAATACCACACGGAAACAATATGCTGCATACAGGGCGAAACTGCATACAATGACAATGCGAGCTGTCCACGAAAGGTATAGGCTGAAGTGGCGGAAGGCGACTCGACAGCTGAAGGAATGAAATAATATGCGCATTGAATAAAACAGCAAAAGAGATGAATCCCGATAATTTCACCAGTAGATAAATGGTAGAGTAGATGGAACAGGTCTTCCGTCCTGTAATAACAAGAATGGTCATCTCGTTACTGACCCCGAGATCGTACTGTGGGAATGAACCAGAGAATAACAATAAGCAGTCGGTTATAATGTATACTTAAGTACATACCCATAATTTGTATACTTGTGTGGACATTAAGGTGTTCCTTATATGGGATTTTTCAAATATGTATATTTTTCATCAATTTATTCTATGAAATTTGAATGCCAACAGTGGTTTTGTGATGAAGAAGCTGTAACAATATTCGTTGATGTTAGAAATTTAATTTTTATATGTAGTATTCATATCCCCAGACCTACTACATACTTCTAAAAGTATAAAATTCAACATATTGGAACCGAGTTTCTAATACCCGGTTCAGAAAACCGGTTTTTATACCATCACCCTTAGGGATGAGGGTATATATCATTTGATACGAAAAAAGTGTGACGCATTATATTAGACCAGTTAAACCCCAAGTATCTTAAGACCACATTCGTTTCAGAACTTTTTAACTCTACGGTCAATAACCAACAAAATATACGTTAGTCAATGACTGGGTACCCAGG
Organism: Muscina levida; assembly: GCA_964034835.1. Lineage (NCBI taxonomy): Eukaryota > Metazoa > Arthropoda > Insecta > Diptera > Muscidae > Muscina > Muscina levida. The sequence goes on along the minus strand of OZ035880.1, from coordinate 42,779,208 downwards.
GACTCAAGCGTACTTACTTGGTGGTTTTATGTAAAATATGACTCTAATTCGTCAATTATGTGCAAAACTCATGTTATGAAATACCAAACTGTAAAATTATTTAATTCCCTTCAACAAAAGTTGATTTTCTTGCCGGTATTTTTTGGAAGTTGCAGCCACTGCCGAAACTCGACTTCAGATAATATTTCATAGGAATTAGCGATCATATTGAAAATTTTCGTTTTGCGTGCAACTTAAACTTACTAGTGCAATAGCGATCAGAACTAAATTGAAAATGAACGGTTTGTACCAACTAAGTACCTCAAATTTGGAGTCCACATCATTTTCAATCAATATTCGTTTTGACAGTTTGACAGAATCCTAGAAACACTTTATGTTTTTATTGCAACTGATTTTCCAGATTTGAAGAAAATACATTTACTCCGGAATGTAGAAGAATCTTTTAAAAGTTTTCGTTGACGTTGTGGATTCATTATTTGTAGGATATTGACGACATAAATCCCAGTTGGTGATGCTTTTGTTGACGAAAATTGAGGATAATACTATAATGAAAGTTCGGATAAAAGTCGTGGCGAACTTGAACAACCAGTAAATTTAAGTAATACAGATGAAATGCATGTTCCTCGCAATAGCACTGAATGGTATAAGAATCCTGCAATGTCCCATTAGATTAGAAGCTACAATACTATACGACAACGTTGTGGCTCAGCACGATAAAACAAGAATAATGTCGAAAGCTCAAAGTTTTTAGCATCATCTAAGAGTAGAAATATTGAGTATAATTGCGCTACACAATGAAGTATAAGGATGTAACAGTACCTAATATTTACGCCTTCATTAACATATTGTTAACGTCTGGCGTAAGTCATGAACATAATTATATTGCTTAAGATTTGTGGGCAATCTTATTTTATTCGTTATACCGGGCAACACTAGGCACAAACGGATTCTGATCATTGATACGTTTTATTCCTTTTGGCAATGCATACACCAATAACCAAAAAACACTTACGAACATGGTTACCCCAATTTGTGATTCATAGACAGTGCTGAATGTGTGAACCAAGTGTGAATCTTACAATCGATGAGTATCTGTTTTCTTACCGAGGCAGTACAAAATTCGATCAATACATCCAATTAAAATCTGCAAAAATGGAACAAAACTTTGTGATGTCAAAAACTTTTGTCAACTTCAAGGTCAGATTTATACTGGAAACCTTACAACTGGTCGTGAGACTAAACACGGAAAAAGGGTGTTGAAGGATTTTGCTAGGACTATTTCGTTCATAGAAGTGGACGCAATTCCACAACGGACAATTTTCTTACCACACTTGCATTGACAAAGCATCCGTTGTCTAAGGAATTGACTACTGTGAGAACGTTAAGAAAGAAACCCATATTTACCGTAGGTAATGCATGCATAAGATCAATACAATACAATAACCAAATAAAGAATTTAGTTCTCATTTAGAAATAATGACAAAAAAAATGTCACCTGTAGTGGAAAAATCATGTAAATAGAATGAGGGTACCGGAGTACCCGGTTATTGACTCACGTAGGTGTCAACTTTGAAGGCGTTTTAAACATAGACGCAGTTAATAATATTAAAATTTTTTTCTTTTGAAACATCTCTAAACACCTTAATCGCGACGATTTGCAGTTTCATGGCCATATCTTTGTTATTAAAGAAATGACAGCAGTTTAAAGTTCCAAAAGGTACCCGGGTACCCGGTTATTGACCGTAGGGTTAAGAAGAATGAGGTATGTCCGTCTGTCTGGCTGGATGGCTGATCAGCAGGATAACTCAAGTGAACCTTAACGGATCGGTATGAAAATTTACAAGTATTAATATTTTTCAAAACGAATTTATGGGATTGTAAATGAGCAGAATATACCCACCCCTTCTGGTACCTCCCATACAAATGACCGAATTGACCCTTACAGTTTTACATACATATCTTTTTTGTAAGTAAACTGAGGTCACTCAAATTTTGCGTATGATGTTCGCTTATGCAACTTAGACTCAGGTATGAATATGGACTATATCGGTTTACGCCTTCTGGTACCTCCCATACAAAAAAGCCTGATTTGGAAAATTAATATTTCTCCCATAACATCCAAACGGACACTTGGGGGGTTATGAAAATTGGTCGATAAATTAATGCTGTGATTGGAGGCGAAACCTCAGAGAGCCTAGCTATTTGACACACCCCTTCTGGTACCTCCTATACAAATGACCGAACTCACCCCCCATAATCTTAAATATGTATATTAGACCTGGCGCAGCTAATATGGGGTTTTTTATTTTTTGGAATTTTAAATGTGGGTAGCGATTAAAATATGCGATTTGATGCCAAAATCGATGTAGCAAATTTTCAGGTTGATCGGATGGTGCCAACACGTGCCCCAATGAGGTCAAAGGTCAAAATTTTGAAAAACCAAAAAATACTGTTTTTTACATTTTATGTATTGTTTTAATGAGAAATATAATATAAAAATACTCTAAATTAGAACATCATTTATAAATTGTAAATTAGTTATCAGTTTCATTAACTCTGAAGTACACTATGCGACAAGAATCAAATACATATATATAATTTATAGTATAAATGTAATTATATTATAATTTATTATATAAATGTAAAACAGTCGAAGAAAGTGCAAGATTGGTGTTCAATGAAATATTTCCTGTTTGTGATAAAGCTAGAATCCTAACTCCAGACCAAAGTACATGTGCTGCAAAAGTCATTAAATATTATGAAATCTCCGGAACGAAGTATAATTCAAAACAATTTATTTGACTTTGCCCACGTGGACGTTCTCAAGCTTATTAGTATATAGCAAGATAGAGATTTCTTAATAAAGCAGCAAAAAAAATTGGGGTGTTGGTAGAACGACTTGTGTCGATCACAATGTCTCAAATGAAGAAAAAAGAAAGACACAATGATAGGAAGATGAAAAACGTCGAAAAGAAAATTATGAAGAAAAAACCGAACTTGGTTTATTTACTATATTCTAACGTAGTACTTGGCCACACAGTGGCTATTTTTTGTGCACTTAATTTCATGTTCAGACTTAACTATGAAAAATTTTAAATTTGAGAGTGATGAATTGGGGCGATTGATGAAAAACAGATTGATAACATTCCAAGTTGCTGAAATATGCCGATTCAAAAACGTGGAAAGAAAAATTTTATAGACGACAGAATGCTAGCTTGTATGGATGCCAGCAATACGTCATCTTCCATTAGATATACACTTCATCAGTGAAACTTCTAAAGCGTTAGTTCACAATATTGAGGGTCTACTTCTGAATTGCACAAGTTTGCATGAGCAACCTTAAAAACACCGTCGGCGTCATGGCAAAGAAAGTATTGAAAATTTTAATTTAATTTTACTTTTACTAGACATACCGTGGGGGCCGGCTGTGAAAGAAAAATGCAGGCGGGAATCGAACCTGAGATCTCCCGCATGGTAGTCGAGTTTTCTAACCATCATGCACGAGACGCAATTGCTGGAATAGATAAAGTTGATCGTTTGGCTACTGGGCTGACGTGATAGAACTATGCAAAATGTATAGCTATTCCCAGCATTGAAGATTTAAATGGTTCTACAGTAGCTCAATCACTCTACGCCTATTTGCTAAAAATTTATATTCTGAATTAATTAGAAATTAAATGTTTTGATACAACTGCTGCAAAAAACGGCACTTTTGTCTTAATTATTAAGCGAAAGTACATATTAGGCATGATTGTAGAGAACTTCTACAACTTGCATTTATATTTCTTGGTGGTAGCATTTCCAGTTTCACATTTCGTGCACCTGGAGTGACGTGACATGTAAGTTTCATGTACAAGGAAATCTGTTGTTTAAAAATGTATATTTTTCACACACACTTTCAAATTTCTGATATTCAGTTGAATGGAACTCGTAATATGTGAAATTGTTAGTAAGTCTCAGGACAAAGTTTTGGAAAAAATTGGAAGTCTAGCCACGCCCCTTCTGGTACCTCCCATACAAATTCACCTTTCCGCCCACTTTAGATATGGAGTAATAATATCAATAAATCCATCGCGCTCGTACCCTAATTCTTAATTTAGTAAAGCTATAGCAGGGTACAGTTTTTGAGAAAAAAAAACTGAAGTCTACCAACGCCCCATCTGGTTCCTCCCACACACATCTGGTACCGCCCACTTTAGAAATCGATTAATATTATTATTAGAACTTCCGCGATCGTGACTACTTTAGAGATGGAATAATAATATCAATACACTTGACACGATCGTGCCCAAATTCTGTATTTAGTAAAGCTATAACAGGATAAAGTTTTGGAGAAAAGATCTGGATGCCCCTTCTGGTACCTCCCAAACAAATGTACCGTTCCGCCCACTTCAGAGATGGAGTAATAATATCAATACATCAAACTCTATCGTGCCCAAACTCTGTATTTAGTAAAGCTATAACAGGATAAAGTTTTGGAGGGTAAATCTAGAAGTCTAGACACGCCCCTTCTAGTACCTCCCATACAAATTTACCACTCCACCCACTTTAGAAATCGAGTAACAATATCAATATAATAGCAATTTTTTTTATTTTACTGAGGGCGATAGTATATGTAAGTCGGGTCGCCCGACTGAAACTTTCTTACTGGTTTTTTACTCGTTTGGAGATTTTTTACGCTTTAATCCACCAAATTTCTTATTAGCCAAGCATTTTTTAAAGGAAGCTGATCGTCAAAAGCATTACTGTTGTGAATGCCGTCGAAAAAATAGTCAGACTAATAACTGACTCTGACAAATGCGATAAATAGTACTTGCTGCACATTGTAGAGGGCTAACGTAAGGACCTCCCAGTCTATACAAAATCTTCACTTATTTAAAATAATACTTACAAACCCTTTTAACAAAAATTAAGGAAAAAACATTATATCTATAGTAATTATATTAAAAAAAAAATAATAAAATGCAATAAAAAGAGCTTTTGGTGTTTTTTTTTTAAATCTTGACCTTTTACCTCATTGGGGCACGGGTTGGCACCATCCGATCAGCCTGAAAATTTGCTATATCAATTTTGACATCAAATCTCATATTTTGATCGCTACCCACACTCAAGATTCCAAAAAAACTTTTTGACGCCAGGTCTAATGTATATATTTTTTGTAAGTACATTGAATTCATTCAAATTTTGCGTATGATGTACGCTTAGGAAAATTAGACTCAGGAATGAACATGGACTATATCGGTTCACGCTTTCTGGTACCTCCCATACAAAATTACCTTAAAAAACTTAAACTTAATTTCCCTTTGCACCCCATGAATGAGGTATGGGATAGCTTCTCGCGTTGTTGTGATTTAACACGCTTTCTATTTTTTTTTTTTAGATTCACAACTAACGGCACCTACTTGCTTATCGACGAATGCTAACGTCACTGTTTGAGAAGCTCTTACTAGACACGACGATTTACTAAACGCTTATTATACTGCGAAGTTGCTGTCAACAACATTCGAGGGGAGCCGACAAGGAAAGAAAAGTTTTTTCTTTTTTTAAGATTACTGGAGCCAGGTTTGAACCTGCGATCTCCCGCATGGTAGTCGCGTGTTCTAACCACTATGCCACGGCCGGTCCCAAACAAAATTACCTATTTTTGGAAAATTTATATTTCTCCCATAACTTCTAAATGGATACTTGTGGGGTAATGAAAATTGGTCGGTTAATTTATCTTGTGATAGGAGGCATAACCTCAGAAAACCTATCTATTTGATACACCTCTTCTGCAACCTCCCATACAAATGACCGAACCCATCCCCATAATCTCACATACATATCTTTTTTGTAAGTACACTGGTTATGAATATTTTAATCAGGAATGAATATGGACTATATCGGATCACCCCTTCTGGTACCTCCCATACAAAATGACTTTGTTTCGAAAATTAATATTTCTCCCATAACTTCTATACCGGATCCTGGGGGGATAATCAAATGTGGTCAGTTAATTTATCTTGTAATAGGAGGCAAAGCCTCAGCAACCCTTACAATTTGGCAAACCCATTGTGGTAACTCCCAGATAAATATATGGGATATTTCCCCTTTTACATACGTATCATTTTTGTATGTACACTGAATTCTGACAAATTTCGCCAAGGCAAGCGATCGTTGAACGTTGATTACGAAAAAAAATCAGACACGTTGTGCTGCCCCTAATTGTACCTTCTGTACAAATAGTTCAAATTTTGTATGTTTTTTCTCTACATGCAGACAATAAATAATACATAAGTAATTTTATTTTAAAAATCTATTAATTTCAATAACTCAAGACTTAAACAATATATTATGTTGGGTGATGGTATTTATCAGTCAGTTTACCTGACTAAAATTTCTGTACTGGTTAATATATGTTTGAATACAGTGTACTTACAAAATGATATGTGTGTAAAATTATGAGGGTAAATTCTCTTATTTGTATGAAAGGTACCAAAAAGGGTGTGGCAAACGTTTCGATTTTCAGAGGGTTTCTCTACTATTACCTCATATCTAAGAGAGGGGGTATAACAAATATTGTGGAAATACTGATGTTGATTTTTTTTATTTTGCGACATAGCGTAATTGGTAGATGTAAAATTTCGAAGCACAAAATGAGAAAAATTACGTAATTCGCTGACCTGACATTGTCTCCCAATGACTTTCTATAGCCATTAAGGATTTTCTTAATAAAAACAAGACGGGTCAGAGCTTGAGCCGATTACGCTAAAATTTGGGTTTATACGAAACTTCTACTTATTAATGTTGTCAAATTATTTTGTAAAAATATATTTACGTTAATATTTGATTGGTCTGAAAAAATCTTGACAAACCTTATTTTTTCTTGATTCTTGACAATCATTAAAAATTCTTGTAAATCAAGAAAAATCAAGACCGTCTGGCAACCAGTGATGGTATATTTGACGATTTATCGTCATTTTGACGATTTTTTGTCCAAAAAAACAGAAATGACGATTTGACGATTTTTACCCCTTAAATGACGATTTTTACAAATTACAACTTTCCTTTCCAAGTTTGGGCTTGGTAACCCCAACTTAATCAGCACACAATGAAAGTGATGCCAAAAAAATGCTGAATTCATTACAGTACATGGCAACAATACTTTTTGACACACTTTGTGATCAAGTTCTGAAACGATTTGAATTTGAAAATAAATTCAAATCATTATACTTAATTAATCCGTATGTATTATTAAAAGGTCCAAAACAGTCTTCCTCTATTATTGTAAAAGAGTATCAACATTTTATTGAATACGATGAACTGCACAGTTTAGACTCCGAATTCCGCGAAGTATCCCAGTTAGATTTTATAAATATATTTAATAGTAACAACGGTGAGTTGTGGAAATTTTGCAAAACCGTCTGTGAGCAAAGACGTTTGGACTCTAAACTACTTTTTCCAGTTTTAATTTATTAAAATAATTCTAATACTACCACATTCGTCGGCAAATGTAGTAAGAGCATTTAGTCAAGTTAATTAAAATAAAAATAAATAAAGAAACCGATTAGAAAAAGATTCAATGAAAAGTATTCTCTTTACAAAAGACTTCATTAAATAAAAAAAGCAAATTGTTATGATTTAAAGGTAAAGTACAGGTAAAGTACATCTGCCTAAAATGTAAAATTATAAAATTGTAATCATCAAGATGATTTTTTAAGCTATATTGCTATACGGTTGTCCAATATGTGGCAATTGTGCTATGTAGTATGCAGTTCTGCATACTATTTCCAGTGTTGAAACAGTTATTGAAGCCATTGAAAAAATTTCAAGCCGTTTTCAGTTAAATTGCTCACTTTTTTTTATTATTTTTATGTTTTTTTTCCGTTTTGTTTTTGAAGTTATTTCATTCAATGAATTATTTTATTTAAATTAATTTTTAATGTATTTTATATAAAATATATTGTTTTTTTTTGCAATAGTTTGTTACATACAGGATAATATGAATAAATTTTTGTGTAAAGATTTTTTGACGATTTTATAATCAGGTTTTGACGATTTTGACGATTTCAAAACCCAAAATTGACGATTTTTGACCAATTTTGTATACCATCACTGCTGGCAACCCTAATGAGAGGTGACAGTATGTAGTCATATCGTCTGTGGAAAGGGAGTCAGCCAAATTGGTTTGGCAATGAATGAACACAAGATGAAGTTAATGATATAATCGAACAAAGTGTCATCCTGTTGGAAACGGAGAGTGAACGTTGAGAACTATTGCTTTGGGGTAGTGGATGAATTCATCTAACTAGGATCCGCTATGGACAAAAACAACAGTGCCAGCTTAGAAATAAAACGAAGAAGAGTGCTCGCCAGCAGGTGATGTACTTATACAGACGCATGTAGCTCATCAGGCTGTGTTTGTGAGAAATATTATTCTTCTTCTATAATGGCAGCAACAAAAAACATGTATATATCAGTAGCTGCACGTAGAAAAGTATTCCAAGCGCTTCGGCATTTTGTGCTCCGTAGATAGCTGCTCTTTCACCTGGTCCAACCAACAAAGTTTTGGTCGCCCCCCTGCTGCAGCCCATCGATTTTATTGCCGAAGACTTTTTGACTCGGAGCATTTTCGCCCATTCGTACAACGTGTCTAAACCGACTATGGCGATGTCGTTTTACAGCTCTTACAGTTCATAATTCATTCGATGACGATATTAGCCGTTATAGATGACGGGTCCAAATTATTTTTCTCTCGAAAACTCCCGCCCGCGTCATTACCCAGGATTCTGTGCTGTAGAGCAAAACAGGTAGGATCAGTGTCTGGTAGAGTTGAATCTTCGTAGAGAGAGGGCTTTGTCGTTAAACCGCTTGCTTAGTAAATAGTAGCAGTGGTTTGCGATCAATACCAAGGTAGACTCTTTGTTAGTTGAAACAAATAACTTGGTTTTGTCCTCATTAATCATCAGACCCTCGGCCTATGATATCTATATTATCAGTGGTGCATTCGCCAGGTCTAAAGCTATACTGATAAGGTCCAATCAGGTTCACTAAAATGGATTTTAGTCTTTCACATAACATACTAGACAGGACCTTGTATGCGATAGATAAGGCTGATCCAGCGTTAGGTGGTACACACACTTGGATCGCCTTTCTTTAACACAGGACATATAAAATTCAGATCGAGCTTGCATTCCGAGAAATATTCAGAAAAATATACATACTTCACAAAATTTGTGGACCTACATGCGTACATGGCGAGTTCAGGACTCGGATGAACCATGAGATGTACGAGTTATATCACGACATTGAAATAAAAAAAAAAAACCTTTTTCCCTTTGCACCCCATGAATGTGGTATGGGATAGCTTCTCGCGTTGTTGTGAATTAACATGCTTTCTATTTTTAGATTCACAACTAACGGAACCTACTTGTTTATCGACGAATGCGAACGTCACTGTTTGAGAAGCTCTTACTAGACATGCCGATTGACTCGACACTTATACTGCGAAGTTGCTGTCGACAACATTCGAGGGGATCCGACAATGAAAGAAAAATTTTCTTCTTTTTTTAAGATGACTGGAGCCAGGAGTTGAACCTGCGATCTCCCGCATGGTAGTCGCGTGTTCTAACCACTTTGCCACGGACGATCCCAGATCGAGCTTGCATTCCGAGAAATATTTAGAGAAATGTACATACTTCACAAAATATGTGGACCTACATGCCTACATGGCGAGTTCAGGATTCGGATGAACCATGAGCTGTACGAGTTATACCACGACATTGATATGGACTTGCGAAAGTCCTGAACCGTCTTAAGATACTTTCTCATTTATTTTGGGCGAGGGTATAATATGTGTAAAGCACATAAGGATCCAAAGTATCTTAAGACTAAATTCGTGGTTTAAAGACGATTGAGACATGTCAGTCCTTCTATCGAACTAAATAACTGGTGGGCAGGATAAATCAGTAAAACCTTTACTGATCCTAACAAAAACTTGCCAGTATTATTATTTTCGAATAATTTAGTTATGGGATTGTAAATAGGCTCACCCCCTCAGGTACTACTCTTTCAAAATTACCTATTTTTGGAAAATAAAATTTCCAATAAATACCAAGACACATATTTTTACCTTACAGCCCTTATACTGCCCCATGACATTAGTATTATTTCTTGTAATGAGCATTGTAAAAATCCCTGTTCGTACTTCATTTTTCTGGGCGGAAGGATAAAAGCTAATATTTTGCCAGCAAATGCGTAGTAATGTATGAACAATAATATATTAGTGAAATTCTCTTTGCGCTTAAATCCCAAATAAAATAAATTGCGCTTGTAAAAATATTAAGTTACAACAAATATTACAATAAATTTGTCTGTGCAACATTGTTGTACATGTACATACATTGTATTTTGCATTTGTTAGCAATTTGGTTGAAACCAACAACAACAGAAATAACTTCATGTAGTTTTTGACCCAATACGTGCACTTGTAACATTTCGATTTTGGTTTGGTTTGATTTTATTGGACCGCAGACAATTCAAAGAAGGTGGCACAAAGCCACTGAACTAAACTGGAACTCAATTGGCAAACTGGAAAGGAGTAGCTCTCATGCCATTTATATAACTTACTATGGCAATGACAAACACACAAATAAAACAGGGAGCTGACTACAACGAAAAAAAAGATCTGAAGAAAGGAAGTTTTCGAGCCCAACTTACACAGTTATGCCTAAAGTGACTGTTTGTTATCTGGTCAACATTATGAGGTGATTAATGCTTGATTTGAATGGATTTCAATTTGTTGGGCTGCGTTAATCTGACTCGTGCCCATTTAAGTCGTGTACCAGCGTAACCGTAGCCTAATTAACTAAGTTCATTTTCTTTAGTTAATTAATTTAACAGTTAGCTGCAAATTCGGTGGCTTTGCTCTTGCGATCCATGCAGCCGCAATTGGGTGCGGTTCATCATTTCGTTTGGTCAAATCTAATGATTTCTCTGGTGGTACTGTTGGTTTTCGTGAAATGATATAATGTCTTCACATTTCACCGGTAAAGGATTTTATTCTGCACATCGACGAGTTTGTTTCAGCCATGACCTGACTATTCTTGTTATTGATCTTGGCTTTTGTTGGATTTCCTCTGGCTTGGGCACAGAGTCATAGCGACTGTTTTTCTGTTTTTTTTTTATTTTTTTGTTTTTGTCTAACCGTCACAAGGGAGAATGATATTAGCTATGATGCTTAGTTAGGTGCTGCAGTGCAGCTTAATCGTGTATTATTCTATGGGGATTTCCAATTTCAAAGTTTTTTAATTGATTTAGGTAATTCGTTTATTTCGGGCAACAAAACGAATTTTGCACTGCATATCATGTAGTCAGTGTTCCGTATTAAGCAATTTTATTAGTTCGTGCATTAACTTATAATTACTATTTTATAGCAATCGGTTAGAAACCGATGAGCAGTCGTTTAGTTGCAAGTTTCATTGCCTTACAATATCATATTGTGTTTTCCTTTTTTTTTTGTGTGTGTTTGCAACGTAGCCTGGATGGCGAAGTAATTATGTCAATTGATACTTTAGTACGATTGCAATTGAATAGATGCCAGGATGTGAATTAAGAGGCACTCCAAGTTGTGAAAGTAAGGAATCTCACTATGTTTGATGATGGATTACAACGAAGTGTGGATTTAATGTGTAAATGTAATTCTGGCTTTCTGATGTTGCACCACTTTTCGAGCATACCCGCCCGGTCGTTATTCATCAACAGTGAGGCACCGGTTTTGGATTTGAAGACTAATGGGCCAATGACGTCTTCGGATTGTCAACCGCACTAAACGGTGATCTTTTTGAGAAAATAGTGGAGTCTAAAGAGTCTCATGAGGATTCTGCTCTTTCCAAAAACGTTAATTCTGCTTGTTAAGCCAGAAATGAGTCTCTTCGTTCAAGATGTGTTTATGTTTAAAATCTGGTTCAACCTCTTGTTGATACTCAGCCCATTCACCGGACACACAACGCAATTGCTAGTCCCCTGGTTTTAATTCTAGAACAAGTAAGATCTTATATGGATGTAGGCCAAGACATTTCCTCGCAATTTTGCATGTAGTAGTCGGGCAGAGACCGAATTGCTGAGAACAACTTCTGATCGATAAAATCGAGTCCTCTGTTACACACACATCTACAGCGGCGATAGCTCCTTCTGTACACATTTGTATAAATATTATCCAAAAATGATAAATCGATCCATAATATTGCGTATTAGCCTCTCAGATGGACGATTATAATCTTTTTCATAGGTGGCTAATACAAACCTTTGGTTTCTTCTGTCGATCATAGAATAGATTTACAGAAATAGTTTTTTTGCGCATCTTCTTCAATTTCTGATACAAAATTTCGAGGTGATCTCCCCATTTGGTAGTTTCAATGAGTTTTCATTTTATCCTTCTGGGTTACCCGCCACCGGATTCGTTTTCAAATTATGTGTATTTCTCTGGAGAACGTGAGAAATGTTCTAGAATGACGATCGTCTCTGAAGAAGATAGCTAGAAATTCGACGGTTAATCTCACAGTAGGGTGTTCCTTACATGGGATTTAATGGAATTTCATTAAATAAAAGGTATTAGTAGTGAAGTTGGACATAGACCCAGCAACGGAATTTGGTAGGCCTTACCAAAAATCGACGTTCTGTAGGTCTTCTATTGGATTTTCTACACCTACCAGAAGACCTACTTTAACGAGTAATGGAAAAATCCCTACCTCTTCCTTTCAAAAAAACGGTCTTACTAATTCTTCTTCATTTCCTATGGGAACAATCAAAAAGGTCTTCTAATCACAGCGAAAGAGCATGTGTTACAACTTCTCATTCGCAACTTTTAGGAGAGATCTAGCAGTTCTGCTAAGAGAAAATCAAGTAGGTCTTCTATTATTTGCAACAGAGCATGGTCTGATTCCTTGCTTTTAAGATAGATCTAGTAGTTATTCTTTAGGATAGTAAGTAAGTATGCAATATTCGATAGTTGAAGCTTTGAAGTCCTATTTTTCGAATCCAAAAAGATACAAAGAAACATTTGTAACACATTTCGTTCGTTGCAGGTGGAAGATCTAAAGAAGGAATTCTAATAAGGGGCAAAGTAACACGAGGTACACAGTCACAACAACAACAATTTTTCGTCAGTTATATCCCCGTTAAACGAAATTCCATCAAGTTTTTTGTTTACATTGTTTTGTCTGCTCCCTTGATCTCTAGTTTGCATTTAGTTGTTTTGTGTTTGTCAAAGAAGCCACAAGGGTTCCAGCGATAGCAGTTTAAAATTATTTTGTTATTGTTGTAAGTAATGTGGATAATTATCTTCATGACTTTATAAGTGAAATTAAGAATTTAAGAGACGGATTGAATATAAATGGTATACATGTTAAAATCGAAATAAGAGCGTTTATATGTGATCACATTACAGAGGTCTTTCTAATAAGCTATTAATCTGAGAACCCTTCAGAAGGTCTCTTTTGAGCAGCGAGAGGGAAGACCTAGCTCACCAATCTCACACTATGTAATTTAGAAATGAAGATGGTATGGGGCGAGAAGTAATAACGTCTCCAAAAAAAGGCCTGCTAGGAGGCCTCCAAACTGAATATTTCCGTTGCTTTGGAGCTCTACCTTTCGTTTATTGTTTACAAAATTATGAATGTATTGTGAGAAATTTGCCATCGATAATTAGACGTTAAAGTGTGCCACAAAGAGGTCAAAGTTCGATTTTGTGTTCAATTCAGTTTATCGTCGCTGAATTATTGCTGTTGTTGTAGATAGACGAAATAGTAATATGCCGTTGAATAGGTGAAGAGACAACCTATAAAAGTCTATGTTTGGACTTACCATATCTCTTATAGATACCGAGATATTTGATGCAAACCAATATCAAACGTTAGCATTTGACCTTAATAACATCCGTTCAGTGGTAGCAAATGTAAGAAGACGCAATGTTGAGTAAACTAAACGACATGCTACCACCGATGCGTCTTAGGAAGTAGGCAACATAAGTTACTGAAGCTCAACACAATGGCTCTCTTAGTGGCTTTGGCAACCCCAAGAAACTAGGAAACGAAACCAATTAATATAAAAACATAGAAAAGAAAAGAAGAACCCCCTCCAATTGTTGACAACCCCAGCAAACGTTATAAGGACCATAATTTACGGATATGCACCTGGAATATCCGAACTCTCTACAGAGAAGGTGCCTAAATCAAAATGGAAATGAGATGGACGGGACGGGGATGTACACGTCGAAAGAACTTTGACATATTTTATAGCTGCCATGCAGAAAGGCAAGAATTTGGATGTGGATTTATAGTCGACAAGAGACTTCGACATTTGGTCTCGCGGTTTTACCCTGTAAGAGACCAAAAAGCTATTATTCGCATCAAGGCGAATTTTTTTATATTACGCTGATTTGTATATACGCCCTGACGGGAGACAAAGATGAGAACATTAAAGATGCATTATATGAGCGCTTTGATGAAATATATGACCGTTGCCCTGTACATGACATTCAAATTGTTCTGGGAGATTTTTCTGCTAAAATAGGAAAGGAAGATGCTCTTGGTTCAGCAGTCGGAAAATTCAGTCTGCACAGCACCACCTCCAATTACAGACTTAGACTAGTTAGCTTCGCGTCGGGAAAAAAAAATGGTAGTGAGGGGAACCAGATTCCCTCATTAAGATATCCACAAGGCAACCTGGATATCCTCTGACCAAAATACAATAAAACCAGAGCGTTATGGACATGCGTGTGATGCGCGGTGCAAATATTGACTCGGGTCACCACCTAGTTGCAGTCAAGGTACGCACGCGATTAAATAGTGCTAAAAGCTTCCGTAACCAAACGCAAAGGAAGCTAGACATCACAAAGCTGCATACTACCGAGATAGCCAATGCCTACTCCAACCAACTCTCTCAATTATTTCAAACCAACCCCCCTAATTCTGTTGTTCCCGACACCCAGTGGCAACATATTGCGAATTCAATGACCATCGCCGCAGCGACCGTACTGGGTTATGCAAAACCACACTCAGACAAGCCCTGGTACGATGAGGAATGTCGCGAAATGTCTGAAGATAAGTATGCTGCATACAGGACAAAACTGCAGATAATGGCAACGCGTGCAGTGACGGCGTGTTATTATGAAATGACACGCCTCTTACGCGAAAAAATCGTGTATTGAAGAAAAAAGATAGCCAGGATATCGACAATTACTGGGATCGAATTAACCCCGAAACAAAAAGTAAAATGTAAAGGTTTTTAAACTGGGATCCCCACCTGTAAAAACACAGACGAAACTCGGGTCACGGACACTCTGAGTGAGCTGCAGATATGGAGGGAAGACTTTCGATCTCTACAATTTCCCGAAGGCAGCACCAATCATAGACGACGGAGTAGATTGTCCACCACCGAGCCAAAACGAGATCAGCGCGGCGATCTAGTGTGTTATGTGAAAGACTAAAGCGCATTCTGGCGAACCTGATTGGACCTCATCAGTGTGGCTTAGACCTGCTAAATCCACGACCGACCAGATATTCACACTACAACAAATCCTGGAAAATACCCAAGAAATGCAGATCGACACCTACCACCTGGTCAACGACTACAAAGCTGCATTCGACAGTCCGATTCGACATAAATTGTTAGATGCTATGATTGCTAAGATTGGTATCCCCGCGAAGCAAATACGACTTTGCGGGATGACACTGACTGACTCTAGGTTTTCAGTAAAAATTAGAAAAAAAATGGGAAAGAGCCATTTTCTACTAAGCAATGCTTAAGACGAGGCGATAGTCTGTAATGGAGACGATCATGTGAATTGCTGCAGTAAACAGGGATGGTACCATCTTCAACAAAAGTCACGCGCTGATTGCGTATGCGGATGATATAGATGTCATTGGCCGTGGATTGGGGGATGTTACTCCGGCTCTTTCAAGCATTGAACAGCAGTCGGCGGAAGTGTGTCTGGTGATAATTGAGGCCAGAATCAAGTTATATGTTTTAATGAACAAAGAGTCCACTCATCTGGGACTCTGCGTGAACGTTGACAACTATAAATTTGAAGTGATAGATCATTTTGTATACCTTGCCTCCGCCATAAACAAAAAAATAATGTCAATGACATCTATATCATCGGCAAACACGGGCAGCATATGCCTTTTGTTAAAGATGGTACCAGTCGTTTTTACTGAACCCGTCCGCACGATCAGCTTTTGATATTAAGAGATCCCATGACAGATTATCGCCTTTTCTGAAGCTTCACTTGGTAGATTATGGGTCTCTCAGATTTTTGTCTATATTCACTGAAGACTTCGTGTTAGTCAGTGTTATCCCGCAAGGTTGTATTACCTTCGCGGGTATACCAAACACAGACAGTCGAATGCAGCTTTGTAAAACAGTTAATAGGATCTGCATTTCCTGTGGTTTCTTTAGAATTTTTCGTAGTGTGAATATGTGATCGGTCTTGGATTTACCAGGTCTAAAACCTCACTGAAAAGGTCCGATCAGAATAGTTAGGATGGACTTTAGTCTTTCACATAACACACTAAACAGGACATTGTATAGGATGGGTAAAAGGCTGATCCCGCTATATTTGGTACACAAACTTAAATCGCCCTTCTTAAGAACAGGACATAGAACACTCTAATTCCAGTTCCTATCAGTATATATGTATATACTAGCGGACCCGGCGAACTTCGTCCCGCCCCAATTTTATGCCTTCAGATAAACTCAGTAGAGAATGTTTGACAAACAAAGTTTTTCGATTAGTTTTCCGCTGCAAAAACAAACAACGAAGGCGGTTCTCCAAAACTCGAATAGGCAAAGTTCAGCTGACCGCACGTAAAACCGGGAAATTCGAGATTAATCTCACATACTTCCAACGATTGCGATTTATTGATTGTCGTCGGGGAATTGAAATGGATGATCAGTTGGAATTATCTGATTCGTAAGATAAGGACTTCCTCTTCTTTGAATTTGTTATTGATGATCGTCTGAAATCACATTTTTTGTCAGATTCGTGACGGACAACCGCGTACTGTTGCACAACTTCGCTTGATTCAGATTCCGCAATATGATTATGATCGATCCCACCTTTATCTGTAAATTATGCGGCACATTAAGCGAGGGAAAAATTCGGTCGGATGGTTGGTCGCTTCATCCTCCACGGTCACCTGTAAACAGATTTGTACGAATGCAGTTTTCAAGCGATTTTACTTTTTAATTTGAAATTTTAGCTATTGATACGTTTATTTTTCGATGCTATTAACATACTGCCCGTAAATTAATCCAATCGAGATTTTTATAATTTTGTGCAACGTCATGAGTTACTTTTTCAAAGATGTGAACTGGCAAAAATTTGCAGGGATCGATGTCAATTTAGTCGAAACATCAACCCGAATTTGGACATTACCAAGCTCTAGCAGTTGTTTCGGGAATTCAGCAGAAGATGGGAGGTTCTGGAATGAGCCCTAATTTTTTGGTCAATTACAACTTCTTGACATTGACGACGTTTTTAAGCATGGTTTAGTTAATCAGCAGCATTAGACATTTTGAGCAAAATCATAGCCCCAACAAATTGTTTTAAATCCCCTCGTAAATCCTTTATCGTTCGGTCAACTACTTCCAAAGCTGTTTATTCGTTATCGCGCATTCATCCGAAATGTTGATTTGGCATTCCCGCATCTACTTTGCCGTTGCGAAATTCTTGGTCATTGTGTAATTTGGCTTTTCAACCGTAAGAAGATTCATCGACAGTTTTAAAGCGGAATTTGCAGTTCGAATGCCTTCCAACAATGTGACAGGTATGCCAGAGGATGCAGCGGCTAACGTTATTTGAGATCTTGACCAAATTGTTGCCGGAATCGACCAAAAAATGTCTTGGCTGTGCCACGCGGAGCATTGAGAAAGTAAATGCCTCCAGTTTCATCATGAATCGTACACGTTCTTGTACTCGGTATTTAACAGCGGCACATTTGTTCGAACTCTTCCGGTCAGCTCATCTAGATTATAGTCTTGCTCCCGTTAAAATTCGCGATCGAATGCACCTTGCGTCGAACGATTTGGCGCTGGCATTCCCAATGTCGACAGCAGATTGCCGCACATCCCATCCGGTTCGACGGATTTTTTATCTTAATATTATTTGTCTCGTTACCAATCAACTTTTAACCGAAATTTTCCACCTACACATCGTTCAAAACCATCAAATCATGCGAAAGTTGCATAATTTTGTCGATAAAATAAACAAATTTTTTGCACTTTTCCGGTATTTTCTGAGTTTTTTTCCTAAGAATTTTCTATTTTTCCACTCGAAAAGCCATTTCGTAACAACCACACAAAATTCGATACAAAAAATCAATTTTCGATTTTTTCAATTTCCCGACTTTTCCGAATGATTTTCCCAAAATTGTCTTGCATAAAACCCTCATACCAATTACGAACGATTTAATAAAAATTGAGGAAAATGGGGCAGCCGTTCTCTCTTGATGAATTACTACACACTTTTCACACCGTTTTCATACATAAAGATTTCACAATAAACCGAATTTTTCAAAGCATCACAACGAATTTTCCACTTTTTCGTCGTCTGAAATCATCAAATCAAGCGATACAATGAAAAATTTCGTCGAAAAAATCCAACATTTTCGAGTTTTTTCCAGAATTACCGAGTTTTCCACCAATAATTTTTCTATTTTTCCAGTCGAAAAGTCTTTTTGGAATGATTATCCGAAATTTTCACATTTACATCATTCAAAATTATCAAAACACAAAAAAATGTAAAATTTCGTCGAAAAAAAAATTCAAATTTTTGGAATTTTTCCATAATTTTCCAACCAAAATTTTCTGTTTTTTCAACCGAAAAGCCACGGAACAATTGCACACAAAAATGTATACAATCACTCAATTTGCGATGCAAAATGTTTCTGAAAAAATCCAAATTATTCAAGTTTTTCCGGAATTTTCCCAGTTTTCCACCGAGAATTTGTCTATGTTTTCATTGGGAAAGTCATTTCGGAATAATTATCCAAAATTGTTCACTGTTACATCGTCCAAAATTATCAAATCATACTATAATATGCAAAATTTCGTCGAACAACAAATTCAAACTTTTTGAATTTTTCCGGAATTTTCCGCATTTTTCAACAAAAATTTTCCATTTTTCTACTCGAAAAGCCATTCTGTAACAATTGCACACAAAATTCCATACAAAAAGGCAATTTTCGATTTTTCCAATTTTCCGGAAGATTTTCCCAAAATTTTCTTTCACATAAACCTGCTCCTGCCAATAACGAACAACTTAAAAAAAGTTTGAGCAAAATCGGCCCAGCCGTTCTCAATTGATGAATTACTATAAATTTTTGCCACCATTTTTATATATATATAGATATATTTACCAAAACAAACTCTCGCCAACCACTATCAAAATATAAGTATGTTCTCCCCTGATTCTGATATTATACCTCAACCACTGAATAGTTTTGTCCCAGCACATTTAAGTTGATGTTGCCAATTCTTATTTATTTTCAATTTCATTTGGTAGCTATTACGTTGGCAAATCATAGTTTCTTTAAACATTGATCTTAGGTTTGTTGTATTCCTGTACTAAATATATCCATTGCAGATGCACTTGTTGTCTGCCCAAAAATATCATTTGCTTTTATCGAGCACTAAACACGTTTTACAATTTGGTGTCTTTCAAAATCTCGTTTTGTTCTCTCGCCAAGGAGCAATGTGTCTGGCTGGCCTTCCTTCGATATGGTTTCGGCAAATGTCTCAACGTCGTATCACCAGCATATACTCCACTGCACCAGTAACCAATGGCCAAACCTTAACGTGAAGTCATTACACAGTTTATCATGAGCGTAGCACCAATGGCTGTCTGTCTGTCTGCCTGTGCTGCGATAGCATTGAATGACACTGCACTTGAATGTGCTGCTGCAGACAGACATTCATACTCGAATCTGTAGAAAGCAGCCAACGACGGTATAGATTACTTACAAGAAATTCACAACTGCTATAGTTTATCATTTGTGTTGAGTTTGGCAATATCTTTCTTGAAGTTCTATTATAACAGGAGCAAAGAGGTCAAGTGCTCACTTAATTTAATAATTGAAAATATTTTAAACTTATTACTAGTTCAGTTGTGATTCTCATTTGTAGAAATGGAAAAAGAATTTTTTCACTTGTTATCTTAGAAGGTCGGCAAAAAAATTACTAAACTTATGAGACATAATACCTTATCCATTTAGGTAATTTATAAATATATTATTGACCTATTAATTGTGACTTTTGGTTGCAGTACAGTTTTAAAGGTTAATGTAGTAAGATTTTAAGAAGCTTCATTTGTTTTATAATTTTGCATGGTCTGAACTTTTTTGAAAAGTTTTTTTTTTGGGGATATTATGAGCGAAGAGAATTAAAAATGAAACTGGCGTAACATGTCAGGCCCAGTCACCTGAAAGCAGTTTTAAGTAACACAGTTAATAGCCTCAGTCAATGTGGATCCTTCAGCATCATTATAATAGAACAAAGCAAATACTAAAGAAACTGTTGACGCCCTTTCAAAGAATAATAAATTAAGGTAGCACCCCTTGCACACCCAAATGCAGTCAACTCTTACTATGTCGTACTGTGAAAACAATAATATTCAGCTGCTTAGATACTAACTAAAAGAGCAAGAACGAGCAGTGCCTGCCTGCGTATATTTTGTATATTTATTTAGTTGCTGGAAAATCTTGCAGAATTAACTACATCTTCTTCCTGAGAATAATACAATTTTTTCCACATATTTCCTGTTCAAACATTAAAAAACACTTTTCCGTTGTCGACATCCATGTTCTATCAACACAAAATATAGTTAGGCATGTAAACCTCTTTTTGTCACATATACAGCCAATGCATTTTGCGGGTGTACTATTGAGTAAACTTATACGTTTGTTAATCCAATAAAACATTTAAACTAACCAATTCGGCTAAACAAACAAACATATTTTTACATGACACGCCTTTCCTGCAACAAGAATCCACAACGACAGTAGGTAGTTACAGCTGCCAGTAGACATTGCTTGCCGTGATCGACCATTTTTCTGGCAACTACAAGTTGTGAACACTCCCTCCTCAATTTGGCAGCAGCACTTGAGCCAATTGAAAGAATAAAATATGGATTTCCAATAATCTATTGACATCCTAATTAAATTTGTTGTTATTGCTGCTATTACGGTTTATGTTATTAACGATACATGGAAATTTAATGAATTTAAACACTTTTCTCTCACGCGCTTGTGTGGAGTAATTACAAATAAAGATATTTTGAATTTCCAAATACGTAAGATATAATCAACTTGCACAAGTAAAATATTAGAAAACAAGAATTTTCTTCAAAAAAATCAACCAAAGGATGTTATATTTTCAAGCTTATTGAGCTTTGTTTTACCAAATGTGTGCTGTTTTTTTGCGTGTCCGTGACCAGATTTCCACTTTGTCCTTACAGGTAGCGGTATCTTTCGAGCTTCTTCCGTGTATTTTTCAATATAAACCTGAATAAGCTTTTCATCTCCCTCCTCTCCTGGTTATATCCTTCCGTCACCGCACGCGTTACCATTGGCTGCAGTTTTGCCTTGTATGCAGCATCTCAGAATTTACGTAATATTCTTCATCGTGCCAGTATTAGTCTTAGCGTGAGTTTTCATAACCCAATACAATCGTTGTGGCAGTGGTCATATAATTCGCAGTATGCTACTAATGTGTTGCAGTAGGCATTGGCTATCTCGGTGGGCTTTATGATGCCTAGCTTCCTTTGCGTTTGGATACGAGCGTTTTAAGCAATGCTTAATCGCGTACATACCACATGATCAATTTATTTCATTATCTTTTGACCTTGCCGACGCAAAGCTCACCACTCTGAACCCCTGTCCGAGATGTTGCGATGACTAAATTTTCCGACAGCTGAACCAAGAGAAGAACAATTTTAATGTCATGGGCAGGGCAGCGGTCATACATTTCCTACAGGCGTTTATAGAACGCGTTTTTAATGTCCTCGTCTTTGTCTTCCGCCAGGGCGTGGAAAAATGAACATGACGTAAAAATATTTTTCCACGATGCGGATAGAGACAATTCAGTGACTTACAGGGTTTAACCCCGATAACAGATGTCGAAGTCTCTTGCCAACTATAAATCCACATCCAAATTCGCGTCTTTCTGCATGGTAGCTATAAAATATATCACAGTTCTTTCTTCCTGTCCCGTCCTTAGGATTTCCTGTATGGCGGTGATGTCAGCCTTGTATTTATCGAGGACATTCCCCAAGTAGAGAGATAGGACATTACAGGTGCATACCCGTAAATCATGGTCCTTATAACGTTTGTAGAGGTCTTCAAAGTTTGGGGGAGGGGTTCTTTTTATACCATCACGCCTTACGGTATATATCATTTGATACGACCCAAAAGTGTAGCACATAGAAGGAGTCACTTTAGAACCTAGGTTTCTTTGAACCAAATTCGATTCATTATACCATCACCCTTAGGGATGAGGGTATATATCATTTGATACGACCCAAAAGTGTAACACATGGAAGGAGTGACTTGAGACCCAAGGTTTCTTTGAACCAAAATCGATTCATGACTTTTTAAGTCGTTTGGGCCATGGCCGTCTGTCAGTCTGTCTTCCGTCTGTCCGTCTGTCTGTCTGGCTGTCCGGCTGGTTCGCACGATAACTTTCGAAAGACGCCACCAAATGTTTTAAAATTTTGCACGAGTTAATATTTACTACCTACGGTATTGAAAATGGCCTACATGGCCACGCCCCTTCTGTTACCTTCCATACAAATGTACAATTCCGCCCACTTTAGAAATCGAGTAATAATATCAATACATCGAGCTCAATCATTTCCAAATTATATATTTAGTAATGCTATAACAGTATAAAGTTTTGGAAAAAAAAAATTTTAAGTCTAGCCACGCCCCTTTTGGTACCTCCCATACAAATGTACAACTCCGCCCATTTTAGAGATGGAGTTATAATATCAATACACTCAACACGATCGTGCCCAAATTATGCATTTTGTTAAGTTATAACAGGATAAAGTTTCGGAAAAAATATTGGAAGTCTAGCCACGACCCATCTGGTACCTCCCATACAAATGTACCACTCCGCCCACTTTAGATATGGAGTAGTAATATCAATAAATCCAAGGCGATCGTACCCAAATTCTTTATTTTAGTTAAGCTATAGCAGGATACAGTTTTTGAGAAAAAAAACTGGAAGTCTATCCACGCCCCATCTGGTACCTCCCGCCCACTTTAGAAATCGATTAATCTATATATATAAAAATGGTGGCAAAAATGTGTAGTAATTCATCAATTGAGAACGGTTTGCTCACATTTTTTTTTAGTTGTTCGTATTTGCGGGGAGAAGGTTTATGTGAAAGAAAATTTTTGGAAAATCCTCCGGATAAGTCGGAAAATTGGAAAAAATCTAAAATTGGCTTTTTGTGCGGAATTTTGTATGCAATTGTTACGGAATGGATTTTCGAATAGAAAAATACAACATTTTTGTGGAAAAATTCAAAAAATTCCGCAAAAATTAAAAAAAAAATTTTTTTCGACCAAATGACGACGTAGCTGTGAAAAATTTCTGATAATTATTCCGAAATGACTCGAATGGAAAGATAGAAAAATTCATGGTGGAAAACTCTGAAAATTCCGGAAAAACTCTAAAACTTGGATATTTTTCGACGAAATTTAGCATTGTACAACTTGATTAGATGAAAATCGCAAATCGAATTTTTGTATATAATTGTGTTTGCTATTGTTCCGTAGTGGCTTTTCGAATAGCAAAATTTTTGTTGGAAAATTACGAAAAAGTACAAAAACAAATAAATTTTCTTTTTCGACGAAATTTTGCCATAAGTTAACATGGTTTGATAGTTTTGGACGATGTTAATGTGAAAAATTTCGGAGAATTATTCCTAAATGAAAATAGAAAAAAAATTTGGTGGAAAACTTGGTAAATTCCGAAAAATCCAGAAAAAAACTAAATGAATACAATTGACGTAAAAGTGGAAAATTCGTTATGATGCGTGGAAAGTTTCGGATTATTATGAATTTTATTATGTTAAAAGACGTTTTGCGTGACACAAAAATATAACAAATGCTTTCAAATGACGTCATTTGATTAACCCGGCTACATTCCTAGTTATAAGGTAATGGCGTCCTTAGCCTCAGTTAAACAAGAATAGTAAATTTCAAATAATATTGTGTCTTCGTCGCTTTTTCCAAAAAGTAACAAAATTAAATCTTTGTTTTGTTTTTTAAATTGGCCAAAACACATTATTTCTTTTCGTTGCTTTTTTAAAAAATTACGATGGTACCGCCCACTTTAGAAATCGATTAATATTATTAATGGATCTAACGCGATAGTGCCCAAATTCTGCATTTAGTAATGCTTTAACAGGATAACGATTTGGAGAAAAAATCTGGAAGTCTAGACACGCCCCTTCTGGTACCTCCCATACCACGGTGGTCCCGCCCATAGGCCGAAAATCAAAAAACTGATCACATAGTTTGCAAATTAAATGTCAAATCTTCATAATAGTAAACCGGATTTTTCTGGAAATCTAACGGGACTTTCTAAATATAGAATTAAATCATTAACATTTGTTCGCGCAGTTGAAGGCTGGTCAAATAATTCAAAACAATAGTCCACTTCAAAACGGTCTGGTTATTTCTTAAGTCTAAGAAACTGAATTATTTTGATTAAATTTTGAAGTTAAAAGTATATATTTTATATTCAGAAATTAATTAAAAATTTACTTGTGTTGTAATTCTTGTGAAATAAATGTTTTAGGTAACGTATTTGTTTGTTCCTATTTTGTGCATCTTTATTATGTTTATTTGAAGTTTCAGTCGTGTTCCCCCCAAATCCCCCCTTAGGTTTCTTTTCCATTGTATTTAGCTGAGTCTTAAGGTAATAAAAGTGTTAAAGTTAGTTGCGGAAATTTGCGGATGTGCGTGTAGTTTTTAATATATGGACCCGTAGTCTTATTATATCCTCAACCTTAGGGAAGAGGGTATATGTTATATCACTTCGTAAGTGAAAAAATTTGAACGCATTAAATGAGACATTATCTGAAGACCATATTTTGTTTAGGATGTTTTAAAACGATTGAGCCATGTCAGTCTGAGGGCTGCATGATTGGCCGGTTGGCTTGCTGACTGGATGGATAGATGGCGGGCAGGTCAATTTGAGTTATCCTTATGAAATATTACCAGTATTAAAATGAAGTTACGTTAATGAAATAAATTGTCCCTTTACCCCTTCGTGTACCTCCCATGCAAACTTACCTATTTACGGTTAATAATTATTTCTTCCATAACTTCCAAACTTAACACTACATGATCTTTCAACTTTGGCAGAGGGGGTATTTAACAGACTGTTTACCTGATTGAAATTTCTGTGCTGATTAAGCGTCCCGGTGAACATATCAGCTTTCTACTTCCATTAGAAGTATTTTTGGCCGCGCCTCTATACAAGCGGATCCACTGTGCATATAAAAATGTATCACTCCGGGTTGCCCGACTGAAACTTTCTTACTGGGTTTCAAATCGTTTGAGCCATGTCCGTCTGTCTGTCCGTTTGTCTGTCTGGCTGTTCAGATGGTGCGCACGATAACTTTCGAATGACGCTACAAAATGTTTTGAAATTTTGCACAAAGTTATATTTCCCTAAAACTACTTACGGTATTGCAAATATTCAACATGCACTCGCCCCTTCTGATGCCTGCCATACAAATACATCATTCCGCCCACTTTAGAAATCGAGTAATAATATCAATATACCCAACGGAATCGTACTTAAATTCTGTATTTAGTAAAGCTATAGCAGGATAAAGATTTTGAAAAAAAATTGGTAGACTAGCCACGCCCCTTCTGGTAACTCAAATACAAATGTACCACTTCGCCCACATTAGAAATCGAGTAATAATATCAATATAATAGTACATTTTATGTTTTTCTGAGGGAAACATTTTAACTGGTTTGTCATTATGCTGTATCAAAAGTTGTCCCTTTTCGTAATTGATAAAATTCCATAAATTGAAAATGCTCACACCGAATAAAATTAAATTATAGGAGGAGTATTGAAAACGCAGTTATTTCACTCATTCCGTTTCAAAATTTTAAATAATACATTAATTTCCCTCAATTTAATTGGTTATTTTTGAAATCTACGAATTTGTTATCATTGTATCATTGTGTTGGCGTTTGTGCATTGGCTGATTAATGCTGCTAGCGTTCACCACAATGACATATTGTCTGTGGCATTAATCAAAGTCTGCGGCCTAATTTTGTGTGTGTTTGCATTCCATCTGTCCCTAACAATGTAACACTGATATAAGACGCGTATGTGGAGAAGATTCCACTTGCCGTTAGGATTGGCAGTCCCCAACAGAGCAAAACAGTTGCGACTTTAAAGATCTGATATGACATGATTTTATTGTCATTAACCAGAATTGTTTTAACATTGTTATATTAGGTTTGTCGTCATCTGGCCTGTGTTTTAATGTTTTTTTCGTCAATTGCTCATGTGGGCACTATGTGATTTTACGAGTTTCTTTTTGAGGTCAATTTAATAGATGCTGATACCACCCGTAGTTGGTCAATAGCTCTAGATTTATTTGATGGCTATATTTTTTTCCTACATGTATATATGGCACATTGATAATTTGCAACAGCTGGTTACGGAGACTGGCTCATTTACCAAAAACTCTTTGCCAAAATCAAGTAGATGTACTTGACAAAAATGTTAATTTCTTTTAATTAAAAACTTATCCTATTATCAAATTGTGAAATTTTTTTAGTTTAAAACTTTATACAGCACCATGTGCACTTTATTAAAATTTAATTATTTTAAAGGAAATTAATATTTAACAAAATGAATAATTAAGCAGAATTACTGTTGTAAGTTGGTTACACTGCAGTTTCCTTCTTGACGTCAGGGCTTTTGTAAACAAACTTTCAACTTTACTGTTTTAAATTGTATCTCCTGTGAATATGTCCCATAAAACAAAATGTATGACCTCGATTTTTTTTTTAGATTTTTAAACATAATTTAGAAATAAAAAAGCGGCACTATTTTTTAAAATAAACCGTCTTGGAACCATATGCTGTCCCACAAACAAATAACCAGCCACTTACCAAAAAAAAAAATACAAAAACGCCATTGTACCATACATTAATATATAAACGTCAACATCAAATGCCGCTAACTTATCATCATCGCAAGTAGCAAATGGAGGATAAAACTCCACCGGTTTCCTTAAATGTATGCAAGCCTGCCAAATCTTCAAAATCAATTTGAATAAACATGTAGAGTTTAGATTTCACGATGTTACAGCCTGAGCATCACACGTTTTATGCCGTGGATGGAAATGATGATGACGATTACGCTGACTATGTAAATTTCGTTATTGACACAGGTGTCTAAGATGGTAACTGCTATGTTGCATGTTGCCAGAGAGGATTGAAAAATTGAGTTCATTTAAAATGGAAATTAAATCATTTGCTGGTGTGTGAAAAGTGCTGGTGGTAGTGATGATGATGATGATGTTATTATGAGCTCTTGTTGGATGTTGCATTAATTGAAAATGTTATATAACTTTCGACACAAGTAACACAATATAAACACTAAAACTAATTTGTAGTTTGTTTCGCAGATGAACAACTTTAACTTTTAAAAAATCTGAATATTGTTTTTAAAAAGTGTATTACTGTCAACTTTTTACCTAATGAAATTAGTAATTTTCTAGTTTCACAGTTGAAAAAAGTTATTTGGGTCAAATGATAAAATAAGAAGATTGTGATATTAATACATAATCATAAGGCAACATGGTTATCTCCAGATTAATTGACGAGGAATCAGATAGATTACGTAGTAGTCGATGGAAGGCATGCACCGAGTGTTCTGGACGTATGAGTCATCAGGGTTGCGATCATTGACTTCGATCAAGGCTATGCATAGCGAAAAACGTACGTTACCAGGCACAACGAAAACTGGACATCGGTACACTGCTACGGAATGCTCCAACCCCTAATAATATGACATCGCAGTGTCAATATATAGCGGACTCCATATAACGGACTGCGAGAAGCGTGATTGGGTACTCAAAGCCATCTAAAGAAGATGCCAAGACAAGGCAAAACTGCACCCAATGGCAACGCGAGCTGTTCGTGTACGGCTCAAGGAGAAGAGACGAGAGGCAACTCGTATAAAAAAGGACTGAAAGAAGAGACAGGATGAGAGTTTAGGCGAGAATGCGAGGAACAGGGTTGACCTCCTGCATAGACAGCGATGGCCACCTAATGACGCACAGTGTCGTGTTTTCATATAAACGGCGGCCAAAAATAGAAGGAGTTATCGTAGAGGAATGAAAATTGGTACACAGTACTATTATAAGTAGGAAAGGAAAAAAACGAAGTTTTGCAAAAATCAGCCCAAGGACTCGCCCACCTCCCATATATCCTGAAATGAAAAAAAGTTATATTTTCCAAAATTGTTGTTGGAATTGAACCAAATTTGACTCGATTTGTCTCTAATATATAGCTGATAACTGTGGTGAGTTATATGAAATTATTTCAAAGGACACGCCCACCTCCCATATATCCTGAAATGAAAAAAAGTTATATTTTCCAAAATTGTTGTTGGAATTCAACCAAATTTGACTCGATTTGTCTCTAATATATAGCTGATAACTGTGGTGAGTTATATGAAATTATCTTAAAGGACACGCCCACCTCCTATATATCCTGAAATAAAAAAACTTATATATTCGAAAATTGTTGTCGGAATTGAACCAAATTTGACTCGATCTGTCTCTAATATATAGCTGATAACTGTGGTGAGTTATATGAAATTATCTCAAAGGACACGCCCACCTCCCATACTCTGAAACTAAAACTGAGTCGGGAATATATTTTTTCTTCGCATTTTCCAATGCATAGTATGACGGAAAGCACTGTTTGTGAGCGGCATTGACTACTGTTCTCATAAGTTCGTACTGCCTGAAAGACAAATCCATATCTAAAAAAAGTGCCAAAGCTTTATCTACCGGTATAGATGTGTGAGTTGCTGGGTCGGAAATTCTCTTAACAGCCTTTTGCAGCAAGTTTGGATTTGCATTTGAAACAAGTTTATCCACTTTTCACCTTTTGGTGCGATCCGAGCAATGTCAGTCGAAGGTCTTCCTCTACGGCTGGTGCTAGGTTCCTAAAATAACACAATCATTTACAAACATACAAATTATTTTTCATATAATGTACTTACAAAAGATAAACACGCATCACTTATAACAAAAGGTGAATTTAGCCACGATCCGAACTTTTCTTCAAACCTCTCTCTCATGTAGTGACACCTTTGCCAATTAGTTTTTATTTTTAATAATATAAATTTAATTTCTTTATTCATCTTCTCATTTAGTTTTAACTTTAACTCTTCTTCTAAATACATGAGTACTTCTCCCAGGGCAGCACTTGGAGTACGATGCCTAAGCCAAATATTAAAAAAATCTCGATTTTTCACCTGTTTCGACACTGAAAATTTAAAGAATAAATGAAAGGGGGAAGAAGGGGGACGA
This sequence comes from Muscina levida, assembly GCA_964034835.1. NCBI lineage: Eukaryota > Metazoa > Arthropoda > Insecta > Diptera > Muscidae > Muscina > Muscina levida. The sequence continues at coordinate 42,749,579 of OZ035880.1, read as the reverse complement.
GAAACTTACTTTTTTAAACTCTGCACACTTGCCCAAATATTATATTAAAATATTAAAAAAAAGTGTTTTTTGATGTTTTTTTTTACACTCCATTGAACTTGAATGTTTTTAACAATTTCGATTTTCGTTTTTTGTTTGCATTCGGTAAAACGGCAAACCACATATGACCCACCAAACGAGCCAAAAAACCTAGTTGCCATATCATTATATTCTAACAAGTTTATCCAATCGTAAATTATACTGTTTTACCGACAGTTTTTATTTTAACTTACCGAATTAAATTTGCCTAATTTTTATCATTTTTATATATCGATATTTTCTTTACTACAACTATTAACTTTGAATACTCATAACTTTTTGGAAATATAAGATTTTTTAAAAATTCTTTTTGATTTAGCATAAATGAAGTGTTGTTTGTACAACGACATCAACCTTTTTTAAAAACTAGTACAGTGATATTTTTCATTTTTGGCCGCCCTCACGACACTGTGTGACGCGGACAACGTTCTAAGGCGCCTAAACCATGTACGTCCGGCTGGCTAGCTGGCTGATGCACACGATAACTCAAGTACATCTTCACTTAAACTTATGCAAATTCAACAGTATTAATATTTTCCAGCATGAAGATATGGGATTATAAATAAGCAGTATAGATCCACCCCTTCTAGTAATTACACAAAATTACTTATTTTAAGGGTAATTTAACCTTATAGTTTTGCATACATATCTGTTTTGAAATTACACTGAAGTCAGCCATTTTTTGAGTGATATGTACGCTTATGAAAATTTGGCTCACGAGTAAATCTGGACTATGTAACTTATATTTTATATTAAACTTTATATTTGTTTTCCACAACTTTCAAAAAGACAGCTGGATGACATATAAATATGGTTGGAAACATCCAAACACCGAAACATTTGACGTTCCGCTTCCGGTTCATCCAACATAAATGACGAAATTGATCCTCATAGTTTTATATGCATATCTTATTCAAAATTTGCAAAATTTAAACGTTTCCAAATAATTTGCAAAATATACTTTTCAAAGAAACTTAAGAAACCAGGAGGTTTACTGAATAATTAGATATTTGTTCTTAGTTCTCAGTTGGTACCGCAAAAGACCTTCTCGGTTATCCTATACAAAATGGTCATATGCCCAGAGATATTGAATTGAACTATTTTACATTTATTCCCTGTTACCTTTTCTCAACTTTTACCACATGTTTGAAAACGTATGGCCAAATGCTATCTCCAACGGTTTTGTTTCACAGGAATAATAATACATAAGTTATGTCGTGTAAAGATCTATTAACTTAAGACTTAAGCAATATCATACTTATCGTGAGGTGATTTACCAGTAGTGTGTTCAAAACCGAAACCGAAAAACCGTAACCGGTTTTATTAGTTAAAACCGTAACCGGTTTTATTATTTTAAACCGTATGCTGGTTTTTGCACAAATGCCATTTTTGAATAACCGGTTTAACTGAGTTTTTTCCTTCGGCTACTCGGTTTTTATACCATCACCCTTAGGGATGAGGGTATATATCATTTGATACGACCCAAAAGTGTAACACATAGAAGGAGTCACTTCAGACCCTAGGTTTCTTAGAACCAAATTCGATTCATGACTTTTTAAGTCATTTGAGCCATGTTCGTCTGTCTGTCTGGTGGCTGTCCGGCTGGTTCGCACGATAACTTTCGAAAGACGCAACTAAATGTCTTGAAATTTTGCACAAGTCAATATTTCCCCAAAACTACTTACGGTATTGCAAATGGGCTACATGGCTCCGCCCCTTCTGGTACCTCCCATACAAATTCACCTTTCCGCCCACTTTAGATATGGAGTAATAATATCAATAAATCCATCACGCTCGTACCCTAATTCTTAATTTAGTAAAGCTATAGCTGGATACAGCTTTTGAGAAAAAAACTGAAAGTCTACCAACGCCCCATCTGGTACCTCCCACACACATCTGGTACCGCCCACTTTATAAATCGATTAATATTATTTTTAGAACTACCGCGATCGTGACCAAATTCTGTATTTAGTAAAGCTGAAGCAGGATAAAGTTTTGGAGAAAAAAATCTGAAAGTCTAAATACGCCCATTATGGTACCTCCCATACAAATGTACCTTTCCGCCCACTTTAGAGATGGAATAATAATATCAATACACTTGACACGATCGTGCCCAAATTCTGTATTTAGGAAAGCTATAACAGGATAAAGTTTTGGAGAAAAGATCTGGATGTCTAGACACGCCCCTTCTGGTACCTCACATACAAATGTACCACTCCGCCCACTTTAGGGATGGAGTAATAATATCAATACATCCAACGCTATCGTGCCCAAACTCTGTATTTAGTAAAGCTATAACAGGATAAAGTTTTAGAGGATAAACCTAGAAGTCTAGACACGCCCCTTCTAGTACCTCCCATACGAATTTACCACTCCACCCACTTTAGAAATCGAGTAACAATATCAATATAATAGCAATTTTTTTTATTTTACTGAGGGTGATGGTATATGTAAGTCGGGTCGCCCGACTGAAACTTTCTTACTGGTTTTAAATTCCTTTGTTACAACTCTAAAAGGAGTTATTGAAAAAGTATTGTCAAACAAAACATACTGAGCAAGTTTGTAATAATAAAGATCATTGCTGATTAAAAACAAAATCACGAGCTTTTGAATCTTTTATTGGAACAATTAAAACATGCCGGAACTACAATCCACATTCAAAATAAGGTAGACAACAAACTTAAAGAATTTGGAATTATCTTTTACAAAGATATAGTGGCTTCCACACATGATGGAGCAGCGACAATGAAGAAATATGGGGCTTATATACTACCGGAATCCCAATTGTGCCTAAATGATGCGATACAACTTTGCGTTGTGACCGTTATTTATGGCCAAAAAAGTGGATCAACATGTCGTAGTGGGTCTCGCCGACGATGATAGTGACGATGATGAATGCGGTGAAATAGTGGAAGTCGAAAAATCACACGAGCTCATAATAAACGTGTCTCAAATTATCGAAAAATTGCGGAAGCATGTTTATTCATTGAACAAATCGAGCGAAAAACAAAGAAAATTGAAGAGCTATGTTTTCCAGGAGCACAATAAAGAGCTAAGGCTCATTGTCGGTGGAGCTCCAATAAAGAGCCAAGGGTTAATGACCGCTGGAGCTCCTTATCTGCAATGATTGAAGAGTTTCTAAAAATTTACCCATGTGTCAACCCTGCGCTTTTGGATTTAGAGGAAACTCCATTCAGCTCAAAAGAAATAACAATTTTGTGAGATTTAAGTTCAGCTTTTAGCACTCGCAATTAAAAGATTATCAAATGATTCAGCGACTCTAATCGACTCTGGAGTATATGTGTTTATACTCGTTCTGAAACAGCTCAAAATTATGGACTCCGCACATGCTCGAGGGCTGCGAGACAAAATTATAGCAAGATTAAAGGAAAGAAGAATACAAACATTAAATACCCCAATTATAAATCTTATCCCCAGAAAATATCCTACAAGCTCATTCTGTGTAAAGTATTCTAAAAAGGTGGAAACGATGGAGTATGCGAACGAAGTTTTTAAAAGACTTTATCCTGCAATTTTCCCAACAACGGCAGAGTCGAAAACAGTTCAGATTGTGAGATGGAGGAATCACATAATGCTAGTGTTTGCAACGACAAAAATTTATTAAAAAGTAAAAACACAAAATAAAACAACACATTTTTTATTTTTATACCATCACCCTTAGGGATGAAGGTATATATCATTTGATACGACCCAAAAGTGTAACACATAGAAGGAGTGACTTTAGACCCTAGGTTTCTTTGAACCAAATTCGATTCATGAATTTTTAAGTCGTTTGAGCCATGTCCGTCTGTCTGTCTCTCTGTCTATCTGTCTGTCTGTCTGGTGGCTGTCTGTCTGTCTGTCTGTCTGGTGGCTGTCCGGCTGGTTCGCACGATAACTTTCGAAAGACGCAACCAAATGTTTTGAAATTTTGCACGAGTTATTATTTTCGCAAAACTACTTACGGTGTTGCAAATGGGCTATATGGCCCCGCCCCTTCTGGTACCTCCCATACAAATACATCATTCCGCCCACTTTAGAAATCGAGTAATAATATCAATACACCCTAAGGGATCGTCCCCAAATTCTGTATTTAGTAAAGCTATAACAGGATAAAGTTTTGGAAAAAAATTTTAAAGCCTAGCCACGCCCCTTCTGGTACCTCCCATACAAATCTACCTTTCCGCCCACTATAGAGATGGAGAAATAATATCAATAAATTAAACGTGATCGTACCCAAATTCTATTTTGAGTAAAGCTATAACAAGATAAAGTTTTAGAGAAAAAAATTGGAAGTCTATTCACGCCCCATCTGGTACCTCCCATACACATCTGGTACCGCCCACTTTAGAAATCGATTAATATTATTAAAAGACCTAACGCGATCGTGCCCAAATTCTGTATTTGGTAAAGTTTAAGCAGGATAAAGTTTTGGAGAAAAAATCTGGAAGTCTAGACACGCTCCTTCTGGTACCTCCCATACAAATGTACCACTCCGCCCACTTTAGAAATAGGGTAATAATATCAATACACTCGACACGACCGTGCCCAAATTCTGTATTTTGTTATATTATAACAGGACAAAGTTTTGGAGAAAAAATTGGAAGTCTAGACACGCCCCTTATGGTACCTCCCATACAAATGTACTTTCCGCCCACTTTTGGGATGTAGTAATAATATCAGTACACCCAACGCAATCGTGCGCAAATTCTGTATTTAGTAAAGCTATAACAGGATAAAGTTATGGAGAATAAATCTGGAGCCTAAACACACCCCTTCACGTACCTCCCATATAAATGTACCACTCCGCCCAATTTCGAAATCGAGTAATAATATCAATAAAATAGAAAATTATTTGTTTTACTGAGGGTAAGGGTAAATGTAAGTCGGGTTGCCCGACTGAAACTTTCTAACTGGTTTTAATTACAAATCGATTATTTTCAATAACTCAAGACTTAAACAATATATTATATTGGGTGATGGTATTTATCAGTCAGTTTAACTGACTGAAATTTCTGTACTGGTTTTTTTTAAAAAGTGTATAACTGTCAACTTTTTACCTAATGAAATTAGTCATTTTCTAGTTTCACAGTTGAAAAAAGTTATTTGGGTCAAATGATAAAATAAGAAGATTGTGATATTAATAATCATAAGGCAACGTGGTTATCTCCAGATTAATTGACGAGGAATTAGATAGATCACGTAGTAGTCGATGGAAGGCACGCATCGAGTGTTCTGGACGTACTAGTCATCAGGGTTGCGATCATTGACTGCGATCAAGGCTATGCATGGCGAAAAACGTACGTAACCAGGCACAACGAAAACTGGACATCGGTACACTGCTACGGAATGCTCCAACCCCTAATAATATAACATCGCAGTGTCAATATATAGCGGACTCCATATAACGGACTGCGAGAAGCGTGATTGGGTACTCAAAGCCATCTAAAGAAGATGCCAAGACAAGGCAAAACTGCACCCAATGGCAACGCGGGCTGTTCGTGTACGGCTCAGGGAGAAGAGACGAGAGGCAACTCGTTTAAAAAAGGACTGAAAGAAGAGACAGGATGAGAGTTTAGGCGAGAATGCGAGGAACAGGGTTGACCTCCTGCATGGACAGCGATGGCCAGCTAATGACGCGGACAACGTTCTAAGGCGCCTTAACCATGTACGTCCGGCTGGCTAGCCGGCTGATGCACACTATAACTCAAGTACATCTTCACTTAAACTTATGCAAATTCAACAGTATTAATATATTCCAGCATGAAGATATGGGATTATAAATAAGCAGTATAGATCCACCCCTTCTAGTAATTTCTACACAAAATTACTAATTTTAAGGATATTAATGTACGTCTCGTACATATGACAGAATTTAACCTTATAGTTTTGCATACATATCTGTTTTGAAATTACATTGAATTCAGCCGTATTTTGAGTGATATGTACGCTTATGAAAATTTGGCTCACGAGTAAATCTGGACTATGTAACTTATATTTTATATTAAACTTTATATTTTTTTTCCACAACTTTCAAAAAGACAGCTGGATGACATATAAATATGGTTGGAAACATCCAAACACCGAAACATTTGACGTAACCGGTTTTATTATTTAAAACCGTATGCCGGTTTTTGCAAAAATGCCATTTTTGAATAACCGGTTTAACCGAGTTTTTTCCTTCGGGTACTCGGTTTTTATACCATCACCCTTAGGGATGAGGGTATATACCATTTGAAATGACCCAAAAGTGTAACACATAGAAGGAGTCACTTCAGACCCTAGGTTTCTTAGAACCAAATTCGATTCATGACTTTTTAAGTCATTTGAGCCATGTTCGTCTGTCTGTCTGTCTGGTGGCTGTCCGGCTGGTTCGCACGATAACTTTCGAAAGACGCAACCAAATGTCTTGAAATTTTGCTGGAGTCAATATTTCCCCAAAACTACTTACGGTATTGCAAATGGGCTATATGGCTCCGCCCCTTCTGGTACCTCCCATACAAATTCACCTTTCGGCCCACTTTAGATATGGAGTAATAATATCAATAAATCCATCGCGCTCGTACCCTAATTCTTAATTTAGTAAAGCTATAGCTGGATACAGTTTTTGAGAAAAAAAACTGGAAGTCTACCAACGCCCCATCTGGTACCTCCCACACACATCTGGTACCGCCCACTTTAGAAAGCAGGATAAAGTTTTGGAGAAAAAAATATGGAAGTCTAAACACGCCCATTATGGTACCTCCCTTACACATGTACCTTTCCGCCCACTTTAGATATGGAATAATAATATCAATATACTTGACACGATCGTGCCCAAATTCTGTATTTAGGAAAGCTATAACAGGATAAAGTTTTGGAGAAAAGATCTGGATGTCTAGACACGCCCCTTCTGGTACCTCCCTTACAAATGTACCACTCCGCCCACTTTAGGAATGGAGTAATAATATCAATACACTTGACACGATCGTTCCCCAATTCTGTATTATATTAAGTTATAACAGGATAAAGCTTTGGAGAAAAAATTGGAAGTCTAGCGGCGCCCCTTATGGCGGAAAGGTACATTTGTATGGGAGGTCATACAAATGTACCTTTCCGCCCACTTCAGAGATGGAGTAATAATATCAATACAGCCAACTCTATCGTGCCCAAACTCTGTATTTAGTAAAGCTATAACAGGATAAAGTTTTGGAGGATAAACCTAGAAGTCTAGACACGCCCCTTCTAGTACCTCCCATACAAATTTACCACTCCACCCACTTTAGAAATCGAGTAATAATATCAATATAATAGCAATTTTTTTTATTTTACTGAGGGTGATGGTATATGTAAGTCGGGTCGCCCGACTGAAACTTTCTTACTGGTTTAATACTATATTTAGCCTTTTTGTACAAATACCTGACTATTGCTGTTACATGAAGAAGGAAATATTTTGTTAAACAACTATGTATTACTTCACCTGACGGAAAGTTCTTTACTGGAAGATTTCAATGAAATTTGGAAGATAGTTAGTGTACTATATAAAAAATGGCCGTAGGCTATAAATTTTTTAAATTTTTGACCTTATAGGCGGAGGGGGCTTGGAGATAAGGAGATAAAATTTGATACACAGATAGTACTCGGCAACACGAATATGAATATGCGGACGAAATTTTAATTTTGAACCAGTGGGCAGAGTGGGCGTGCCAAGATTGTATTTTAGCCCTAGAGAAATACAATTTGGTACATAGATAGTACTCGGCTTTACGAATATAAATATGCAGACGAAATTTTAATTTTCGATCAGTTGGCGAAGGGGACGTGGCAAAACTGTATTTTAGTTCTAGAGAGATACAATTTGGTACACAGATAGTATTCGACAACACAAATGAAATTATGCTGTCGAAATTTATATTTTGGATCCGTGAGCGTTGTGGGTGTGGCAAAACTGTATTTAAGCCCTAGAGAGATAAAATTTAGCATCCACATAGTAAACTACAACACGAGTAGAAATATGTAGACGACATTTAAATTTGCCATCATAGGGGGATGGGGGCTTGGCAAAACTGTATTTTAGTCCTAGAGAGATAAAATTTAATACACAGATAGTATTCGACAAAACGAAAATAATTATGCAAACAAAATTTATATTTTGGATTGGTGGGCGGAGTGGGCGTGGAAAACTGAATTTTAGCCGTAGAGGCACCCAGAAAGTACACGACAACACGAATACGAATATGTAGACGGCATTTTGGACCAGTGGCCGAGGGAGCGTGACAAAACCGTTTTAAGAAATAGACCAATAATATTTGATATACAGATAATATTCGATACCAAAAAGTACAATTAATTTTTATTAAAAAATGCATTTAGTGTACTAAAAGTATATTTATTGTAGCAAAAACTACAATTTATTGTACTAAAAAGTGCTTTTATTGTACAAAAAAAATACATTTATTATTCCAACCAGAACATTTAAGATATCAAAGAGTACTTTATTGGTACCAAAAAGTAGAGTTTATTGTACTGAAGGATACTCTTATTATGCACAAAAAAAGCACAATTGAATGTAAAAAAAAAATGTTTACTGTATTAAGTACTTTTATTTCTATCAAAAAGTTCTGTTGTTAAAGCAAATTCCTAATATTTTTTTTTATTTGGTGATACTTTTTACCAAACATGTTTTTCAGAATTGTGTGAATTTTGGCAATAAGTCGTCAGAAAAAAGTTTGACGTGGAAAAGTTGAAAGGGAAATATTGACAATGATGTCAGTACTTTAAATGAACCATGGATAATATTTATTTTCGACAAAATATTTATTTTCGGTCGGCGGGAATGTGTAGGTGAACCATTTATTTCCGGTCGGTGGGTAGAAATGAACGTGGGAATAATGTTTTTAGGACTATATAAGGTATAGTTTGTATACAGATAGTACTTGGCGCTATAGATATGAATTTGCTGACGTTTGTTTTAATATCGGTTAGTGAGACGTTGTTAGTTTTGTCAATAGTTTACAGAGCGTACAAGAACGACGCTTAAGCTTAGCCCTTTAAGTAGGCGTGCCAAACATTTTATAGGTATTCGATAATTAAGCAATAGCGAAGCATTGCCGGGTCCACTAGTTATATAATAATTTTATCTAAATAATATAAAGTTTAACTTAACTTTTCAATAAAAATAATAAAACCTTTTTGCAAAAAAGTTTTCCCATCTGCAAACTGAGTAGAAATAATAAGTTTTCTAAAGTTGTTATAATTTCCATATTAAACTACATTTAAAATTTTTCGAAATACTACAGAAATAAGTCGTCTCCAATGATATGCACTTAGTTTACGAAATTATTCCCAATAAATTTTATCAATACATATTTTATGAGCCACCAACTTTTCCACTATATGAAATTCCCCCTGTGCAAAATCTACGTGGGTGTTTCGTCTGCACAGTTTATGTTGAAAATGCAAAAATTTTTCCATCAAACCAAATATCTAAATTAAAATAACATTGATACTTGAGGCCAAAATTTTATTGATTGATTGCTTAAATTGGCTGGGACGAGTAGGCAACCACTGGTGGTGGTATAGCTCGGCTTGTATATACGTATCTCCCTTGCAATATAGTACATAATAACAAAAACATAAACCCAATGTATAAAACTATAAGATGTTAAGATTTCGTAGTTTATTCAGTCAATACACCAACATTCATTCATGCACAATGCACTCCAACAAGATCATCCTACTAGTTGGAGTACATTCATGATAAAGCTTTAAGTTATTGGCACAAACAACAATGCCGGTTAACATAGTTTATGCAGCTAAGCCGTAGTAATCACAACAGACTTTAGTGGTAACAATTGAGTTTCTCTCATGTTGTCCAGCTGTGTATGTTTATAAATTTTAACCGAAACCTAAAAATAGACATTTGATGAATAAATTAGTAAAGTGACACAATAATTAGGTTGGTAATAAATCATTGCCAATGAAAAAACATTGAGGAGAGATGCTTTTAGCTCTAAGCTTACTACTAGCAGTAGTCAAGGCTTTGGAAACTTGTCTACGTCTTCTAGAGGGAAGACGAAGCAAAATCACCAACATGTTGTGTGTATAATTAAAATCGGTGGTAGGCATAAGACGAATGCACGCACACAACAATATGGTGTTCTTGTGTGTTGTCGCAGAAGAAGCGTTAGTGATGTTGAATTGTACAAGGTGAAAAAATTGTGATCTCCCAACAATCGTTAACATTGTTTCTCTGTCTGTACTTGAGTCTGAATGTAAAACAAGCGTGTGTGTTGTTGCTTTCATAACACTCAATTAGAGACTTGCTGTTTTGAATAAAACAAAACTTTCATGCCTATGTGAATAAGACGATTATCGCGATGCCGCCGAGGTTATGAAATGCATATCACAGATCTAAACCTAAAGAATAGTATCTACATATTATGGAGTACATATTACATTAAAACGATATATTGAAGTGTATTCAACATTTATATATGAAAAAACATTAAGTTGTGACATCAACCTCTGTGAAAACCCAACGAACTTAAGGGCTTCATTTATAATGCATGAAACACAAGTGGCAAGTAGTGCATTGCAACTCTTTGTTCAAAAATCTTATCACCAACCGAATTATTTTTTGTCGCAATTTTATAAAAGCATGTTATGCTTAATTATATATTTTTTTCTTTTCATTTCTAGTTGTCATTACAAGTTATTACAACGCTTAAAGTGGTAACCATTTAGCATTTATCACAAGTAAACACTTATGCGGTGCTTGGCTACACTCGTGTTTGCGTGTCTTTTTATGTTTGCCGAAAATCACTGTCACCAGCAGAACAAACGCAATGAAAATGTTCAGAAACGGAAATTGATGCATTGATATAGCCGATATCGCACAAGATAAAGACACAAATTAATTTGTTAGTACATTTGTAAGAGACCAGCAGCATACGTGTGCTTGGTGTCTGTATTAGCACTAAATATTTCACAATAATTTTGCTTAACTACTGTCAATTTGTTTGATAAATATTTTGCCAATGCAATGTGTAGATAAAATTAAAACCTGACTTGCTTCAAGTAAGTGTAAACATATTTCCTGTTAGGTTTTCAGTTGGGTTTGCTTAAAGAAAATGTAGCTTAGATCAAGTTAGCAAAAATAATTTGTCACATAATGATGGACAATTAAAATAATAAAAAAAAATTATTGTGTTAAAAAATATTGACACGCTCTATACACATACAGGAACATTTCAAGGGGCTGGTTACTGTTTGTGAAATTATATTCTTTCATATTTAAACCTTGGCAAAACTCGCTTCCCACTTTATTTATTTGTTACTCAAGTTACTTTTTTGTTGTAGTTATTGATTGTTTTATATTTTTCTCTGTTTATATCAACCAACCAAGTATTTGCAAGACAATGTGTCGCTAATAGCAAACTGTCAGAATAAAAAAATACCCACTCCCTACTATTTTTATTTATCTAGTTTTTTTTTGTGAATTTATTTTAAATGTTTAGTGCTGAATATGTAGCTATGTTCGAAGACTGAACAACAATTGTCAATTATTGTTTTATGCGTAACACGCATGTCACCATCGCATAATATAATAGAAACACATTTAATAAAATCAACAATATCAAAAGATTTAAGACACGAACGTGAACATGTGTTCATTGCACATGTATAATCAATATTTTTGTGTGAAATTGACATTGCACTTAAATCTATAGAAATTGTAACAGTGTAGTGTAAATAGTAGTAGAGTAGTTAACGAATTTGCTAAAAAAAATTATGAGTTTTTGTTGCAAACTATTGCGAAAATATGAATTTTCGGAACATATGCTAATTTGTTGACCCAGAAGGGTCAACCGAAATATCCGGTCATTAAAAGGGGGGGGGGGGAGGGGGTTAGAAATGCAAAGTCAGGGTAAAGGTACTAGGCGAGTATAGTAAAATCGCCAAAAGTTGGGCATTCTCTGTCTAAACTTTATTTTGTGACCTATTATATATTTTGGTTTTCTTGATATTTGTTCGCTTAAATTTTCAGCTATACATTATACACGATTGATTGTTGCCTGGCCAGACACGAAATTCAAGCACGTATTTTAGGCTTGAATTCACTTTATTAAAGTTCAATAGAAACGTTAAAATCTAAAGAAATATTTATTTATGATTGATATTTAATACATTATTTTGTAAGTCGAACTTACACTTGGGTTCTTTTACAATATTTTCGTGTGATATTTTGAGATTAAATTTTAGACACGTCTTACTAATTGTCTGGAATCCAAGGAAAGGAAAGTAGATGACACGATACTAGAAACTCGTCAACTTCCCTTTTAGATTCAGCAATAAGTAGATGTAATGTTAATGATGTAAACATGAACAGCAAACAATGATGCATATAGAAGTATTTTGATGATCTGGGCGGCCAAAAATATTTTAATTGTTTATTAAGCTGAGAGTAACGTTTGAAACATAAACAGTTGATTTTTATATTTTCATATATTGGACATTTAAAACATAATATTTCCATATTTCTTTTTTATTCGCCGTCATCGCTAATTTCGTCGTTCACATCACTTTCAGCTGTTAGATTCCGTTGAGCTGAAAGCAACATCTCTATAGTTTCTGGCAGAAATGAAGAAAACTTTGTTTTATTTTTAGTTGTTGATGCATTAAGAAGTAGATATGAGCTCAAGGGAAGCCTATTTAGAATGTCCTGATTGCACGATTCTCTGGAGAAATTTCTTGCAAAATCCTGCCTGCAAGCTAGAAAATGTTTGTTTCGAGCTTCTGTTGCCTATGCAGACAGTTGTCCTATAGGCAATAAAGCATTTTTATTATTTCCGATCCTTGTATGAGTACTTAATGTAGTGTAGGTGTTATTGGGTGCCAGGGATACAATTTTACGTAGTAGTTGTTCTGTGACAACAATAACAATTTAATGACAAATACTCCAGTAGCAAAGGATTCCAAACAAAATCGTTGTAAAGGACATTTTTTGTTATCGCTCCCAAATTATAATTTTTTTGCATAGGATTTCCTATTACTTCTTGGTTAACGGATCATAAGAAAAAATTATGAATGTTGCTGCTACTTTTGAATGACGATATTAGCGATAATGTGAAAAAAAACACATATTTTGATTTTCTATGGTATAAACTTTAATTAACGGGTTTTTGGCCATCCGCGATTTTCCGCGGCAAAACTTTTCTGAACTTGTTAAATAAGGCCAAAAAGTGTTCATATCAGTCGCAAGACTTGCGGGATCTAACAGGATACCTAAACAAAAATCTCCAACAAAATTAGCATTATTTTGGTCCTTACTTGCCGACCATTTAAAAAATTCGTAGGCAAAAATATTAAAGAAATATATAATATTTGAAAAATCGCATGCCAATAGATTCTGAATCCATCGCTATTTCGCACTTGGAAAAATTAAACACTTTAAAATTAAGAAAAACTTAACACTTTCGTAAAATCGTAAATCAATCATTGGATTTGAACTTTAGTTTTTTTTTTTAAAGTAACTTGTAAATGTGGTTTTTCGTTACATGGAGTGTCCACTACATTTCCCAATCAATTTAACGGATATATATTAAACTCGAGATTAGGGTTTTTACCAGCCCAGATCATCAAAATACTTCTATATGCGATGTAACAAAGGATAGCTTCTTTAGTACTAGTGCTGGGTAAACAATATGTTTTACAGCAAATCGTTTGTTTGCGATGTAACAATTGGTAATAAATCATTTTATTCTTCAGCAGAATTATAGATAACGCTTTGGGGGTTATTACACTAACCTAGAACCTTTGCCCTGACATCGAATTTCTCAACATCAAGATTGGCTGATGCATCATGTTGTTGAACCATAAAGCCTCAATATTGAAAAGATGTGCGTATGATAAATATATAATCACCATAAGAGTAATGTTACTCATGTGTTGTATATATGTGGGACCGGCGTGGCAAAGTGGTTGGAACATGGGACTACAATGCGGGAGATCCGTGGTTCGATTCCCGCCTCCAGTCATCTACATTTTTTTTCATTGCCGACCCGCTCGTTGTTGTCGATAGCAAGTTCGCAGTATAAGAGTCGAGATAATGGGCATGTCTATTAAAAGCTTCTCTAACAGTGACGGTCGCATTCGTCGATAAACAAGTAGGTGCCATTTGTTGTGAATCTAAAATAGAAAGCGCGAGAAGCATCCCATACCTCCCATACCTGCTCCCACCCTAAAAGAGTCAAATGTATGATCGACAACCAATATTTTTGCAAACCCAGCAAAACATATACCCTGTATCTTCAGTTAAATTTTTTTTTTATTTATGATACCATCACCCTCATTTGATACGAGAAAAAATGTAACGCATAAAAGTAGTCGCGTTCGACCCAAGTATCTTAAGACCAAATTCGTTTCACAACTTTTTAAGACGATTGAGCTATGTTTGACTGGATGGCTGGTGATCTTAAAGAAAAATTTGATACCGGAATGATTATGGACTATATTTTGGTGGTCTGGTACCACCCATAGAATTTAACCTATTTTTTGGATATTAATATCCCCCTCCATTATTTCCAAAGCCATAACATTTGCTACACCTACTATGGAAAGTCACATACAAATGAGCGAAATCAGTCTACAATACACAAAATGTGGAATTTTAAATATTTTTACAGGTTTACTATATGCCTCGTCTGGCCATGTGCCCGAAAGTAGTATGGATGATGGTGATGGTGGCACGTTGCCTACCACTTGGTCCTTCCAACGAAGTTTGGGTCTCCCTGCTCTGAGTCGTCTTTCAGGTTCGCCTTTAAGCGCCTTCTCGCTGAAGTATTTACATCTATCCTGGCAACATGTCCCAACCATCAAAGTCGTTGGATTCTGACTCTTTTAGTTTATGGTTCACCCGATGGAGACACTTCTTTCGGAGTACTTTTCTCTCGAATACTCCCAGGTTTTGTATGTCCGTTGTCGTATGCATCTACGATTCGATGGCATACAACAGAACGGCTATAATGAACACCTGGTACAGCTGTTTCTTAGTATCCCCAGATAAGGTTATGTTACTAAAGTGCTGCC
Organism: Muscina levida; assembly: GCA_964034835.1. Classification (NCBI taxonomy): domain Eukaryota; kingdom Metazoa; phylum Arthropoda; class Insecta; order Diptera; family Muscidae; genus Muscina; species Muscina levida. The sequence continues at coordinate 42,734,432 of OZ035880.1, read as the reverse complement.
GAAATCCGTAAAAATAATTATTGGCGGGCTCTATTCTCCGTTTAATTTCTTGTCTGACATTATTTTTCTTGTTGACGGATGATCCGAGGTAGGTTAACTCATCTACTACCTCAAAGCAAAATTTGTCAACGTTTACGGTGCGTCCCAATTTTTTTTTTTTTTTTTTTTGTTTTGTTCTCGTTGACCGCTTAACCCATTTCTGCTGACTCCCGCAGATTTTTGCCACTGATGTCTTTATCATCGGTATAGGCTAGTGGCGTGTGGCTCTTGTGGAATATGGTGCCAGACATCTTGACACCAGCCTTTCTCGTTACCTTCTCCATAACATTATTATATAGTGTACCGGACAAGGACTCTTTCAGAGTTGAATGGTTCAGAGTGATCCTCACCAATCTCAGCCGAGGATTTGGTGTTTTCCAAAGTACATATGCAAATTCGAATCAGGCTCAGCCAAGGGGTTATATAGCCTATTCCACATCGGAGAGTCGAATGCAACTTTGTAGTGGTATATGTCGATCTGTTTTCCTTTCATGAGTTTTTTCTAGGATTTGTCGTAAAATTAATATTTGATCCGTCGTCGATTTACCAGGTCTCCAGCTGCTTTATAATTTTTAGGGCGGAATATTGCCACACATATCTCACCCTGGCTCGGAGGTGGACAGTTAATACCATCGTCATGGATTGGAGCTGAGTCTTTTGGAGTGGTGTCCGCATCCAGCTGATATCTGAAATGTTCTCTCCATATCTTCAGAACACTATCCGGGTCTGTCACTAGCTGGCTATCGCTGTCGCTGCAGGAGGGCAACCTTGTTCTATGCATTCTCGCCGTAACTCTCTGGTAAAATTTTCAGTCTTTCCCTTTTTTCGGAGCAATTCTGTGCACTTATCCAGCCTCTTCTTCAGCTCCTTCGTTTTCAGTCTTAAGAGACGAGTTGCCTCTAGTCTTTTCTCCCTGTGCCGTTCACCAGCAGCTCGCGTTGCCATTGGCTGCAGTTTCGCCCTGTATACAGAGTCCGTCTCTTTCAAGGCATTTCGACATTCAATATCGTAACTGACATATTCTTGATACGGCTTTGAGTACGCTTCTCACAGTCCGTTCTATGAAGTCGGCTATATATTGCCACTGCGAGGTAATATTCACAGAAAAAAAACACAACTGTTGTTAAGTAATTAAATATTATTGTTAGCATTCTATTTCGATTTATAACAACTTTTCCATTTGAACATGTTTGTAAATTGTCATATTGACAAATTTTCAACCACATTTCAAATTTGACTAAAATACACAAATTGTAACTTTAACAAAACTGTTTATTGTATTTACAATTTTGGTTGTTGGCGCCTTTTTAATTAAATATTTAATTGTATTGACGAAATGGTATTCAATATGACAACTAGTTTGTCGTAATTTTTTTCTGTGTTATCAGGGGTTGGAGCATTCCGTAGAAGTTGCGTTATGTGGTTGGAGTAGGCGTCTGCTACCTTTGTGGTCCGCAGTTTACTGATGTCCAGCTTTCGTTATGCCTGGTTGCGTACTTTTTTCAACATGCTTAACCTTGTGCGTACCTTATCTGCGGTAAAGTAGTGATCGGTGTCAATGTTCGCAACCTTGATCACTGGTACGTTCATTACACTCAATGTGTGCCTTCCATCGACTACCACGTGATCTATCTGATTCCTTGTCAATTGATCAGGAAATAACCATGTTGCGTTATGAATATTTCTGTGGTCAAATCTAGTGCTGCTAACTACCATATTTCTTGCCGCAGGGAAATCAATAAGTCTAATGCCACTCTTCGCCTTTTTGGTGTGCAGACTGTATTTTCCTATGGTAGGCTTAAATGCTGTTTCCCTGCCTATTTTCTTAATTTTTCATAACTTAATCGCAAAAGTTGCTGCCCTATGTCATCGATAGCCTCACGAATTTTATCTTTGAGGTCTTGAATCGACGCTGGACTGTTGGCGTATGCCTTATATTTTACGTGGCCCCAAAGGAAGAAGTCGCAAGGTGTTAAATCACAAGATCTCGGTGGCCAATTATGATCACCCGTTCGAAAGATAACACGGTCCGGAAATTTTACCGTAAAAGATCAATGGTTTCGTCGCTTGTGTGGCACGTAGCGCCGTCTTGTTGAAAGTAAACGTTGTCCAGATCAATACCATCCATCTGTGACCATAAAAAAATCATTAATCATCTCTCGATAGCGCAATCCATTCACCGTAACTGTTGATACAACCTCATTTTCGCAAAAGTAAGGTCCAATGGCCGTGCCGGACCATAAACCGCATTAAACAGTCACACGTTGAGGATGGAGAGGCTTCTCAACAATAACTCTTAGGTTTTTCCTAGCCCCAGATGCGACATTTTAGCTTGTTGACATAGCCACCGAGGTGGAAATGAGCTTCATCAGTCAAGATGATTTTTCGATTGAATTCCGGATCATTTTCATGCATTGAGTTCTTGTGTTAACTGAACTTTATAAGCCTTAAGACAAAAGTCTTTATGTAAAATACGGTGTAATGACGTTTGTGGAATGCCCAATTCCAAAATGCATTGTTGAAGCGTGTTTCTACTTGTCAAATGTCGAGGAATAAAAGCTTCAAAAGTGACAGCTACCGAAATAGCGGGCCATTCACAATAACACCTCTCATTGGAAAACCATTTACGTTTTCTGGGCTCTCGTAGAACTCGTCTTTGTCATCATTGCTTTTCTCTTCTGTCGGATTTTGGGCACAGCCTTGTATTCCTCGAGCTCTTCCGCCAGTTGAATGAAGGTATCTGGTCTATACAGTGTTATAACCAGGGCAACCGGAAATATGTCCTTAAATCGTGTTTTATGCGCATGAAATATGACCTGAAAAATGGAAAAATATGACCTAAAAATCGACAAAAACATGCCCTAAAAAAATAAAGTCATACAATTTTTTTCATATGAATTAGATATATATTTATTAAAAATAAAAAAAAACAATATTATTTTAAATTTAGACATTTTTAGTAGTTTTGGTTAATTTACATACACAAATGTTGGGTAAAATAAAATAGAAATAAATATTTTCGAGGAAATATTCCCCGGAAAATTTTAATGTAGGTCTCCGAAGTCATGAACTATCCCAAATCTATTTTTACACATGTGTTTTCATTTTCTTTTATTTTACATTTTACCAAAAAAAATCTTACTTTAAACCACTGTAAACCTAAATTGTGACTTATTGGAGCAAAATGTAGTTTAGGGTTTTGTTACTAAAGCCAAATGCTATTGTTTGATTTTGGTTTGGTTCACTCCCGAAAAAGTGCGTTGCACTGTTGCCTGAAAATAGACCATTTAATTTTGATTATATTTTGGAACCTTTGACTCATAGAGGTTATTTGTCTTCGGTGACTCCTAGTGAAGTTTGCCGGAGAATATTTCTATAGAATAGTAGCTGACCCGGCAAACGTTGTTCTGCCATACAACTTCTGACTCGGCGAACTTCGTCTCGCTCCAAGTTAACGCCTTCTTATAAGCTCCAGAGTAATATTAAAACACATATAGTTACAATTTTAATGTGACTTAATTGAATTTAATCGAAATCAGTGAAGAGCGGTCTGATAAACAATGTTTTTCGATTTGTTTTTCGGCGCTAAAATAAACTGCGAAATTCGAGGTTGATCCCACAAACTTCCAATGATTGGCCTTGCGATTTATTGATTGTCATCGCAAAAGCCAATCGAATGGGGAAATGAGGATGGCGAGAAGCGTTTGACGAAAATCTTCCGACAGAAATATTGTAGCCCCCACCAAATCGTTTCGAATCACCTCATAAATCCTTCATCTTTCGGTCAACTGCCTAGAAAGCTCGTTGAAGCGCTATCGTGCATTGATGATTTTGCATTCTCGCAACAATTTCGCTGTCGCTGAACTTCTGGATATTGTGCCCAATGGCTTGTCAACTGTGAGAAGATTCATCGCCAACTTCAAAGCGGGGTGTGCAGTTTGACCGCCTTTCAACAGAGTGGCAGCAGATGATGCAACAGCTAACGCAATTTGCGATCGATACGCATAAAAATTATTTGAGCTAACCTTTTTATTCGTTTCTTTTCCTGATGCTTTATTGTGGTGATATTCGCCCTCTCCACGGCAGAACATCAACGGGTATTGAAGTGCATCATATGACCGATGAGTTTCCCGACGCTTGAGAACAATATTGTGTGATTCCACATTCTCACCCTGCAGTACCTGTGAAGCCGTCGATATTCATATGAACAACTTTAAATGCAGTTATCTCCTAACAAAAATGTTCGATCGCAAAAAGAATACAGTTGGGATCTCATCTTAAAATAGATTGGGATCTCACCTTGAAATGAGTAGCACGCCGTCGATATTCATATGGAATGGTAAAAAGGTGGTTAACATGCATGTGATCAAATCGATACCTTAATTCTAAGCCAAGGTATGTGTAAATTTAAAATTTTACAGAAAACGCCTTTAAAGTTTGTGAGTACATCATATAGATTGCACTTATATGTTAAGTTAAAATATCCTAAATCTACTAAATCATGTATTCGAAAACCGAATTGTTGGATAAAGGTATTTTTCGAATAAACCGGAAACCGGTTTTCTGAAAAATTCAAGTATTTGAACACTATAATTGTATCCAATGCAGAAAATATTGCAACTGTTCGATTATTTCGTGTTTTATTGAAGTAAAAATTGCACAACGTTGCCGAATCACCAACGAAATAGATCTTAATGAACTTATGATCTTCGTTTGGTGGTGGTAACAAAGCGGCAGCTCGATGATGTATCTGCCCTTGAATCTGAATGTGTGGAAGCAATTTCGAGCAAAACGGGAGGAATAGTTTTTAATAATAACACTGACACAAAATCAAACTTTTTCGGAAACACTCGAACGTTGGGCAAAACCTTGCCTCAGTTTACACTTTGCTTAAGATATTCCTAGAATATTTAATATCATTGAATATTATGTCTTCGTTTCTATTTTTACGCAACGAAAGGAAATAAAATGGTTTTTGCGACCTATTTTAAAAAAGTGAAAAAAATATTTTTCACTGAGCTAGGGGTTTACTCAGCTCCAGTAATACTATGTGAACTGCATAACTATGTTCGCGCGTTTTTTTTTCACTGTTCCACTGTGTAATGAGACGCCATTACCTTTTAACTCGGATTGTTGCCGGGTTGATCAACAACTTCGGCTCCGAATGACGGGATTTTCCGATTGTAACTTCAATGCATTGCAATGCTGGCATACGACAGACTATGAACCGATATCAACGCAGCGAAGATCTTTGTAGGTGATTGTGGAATCGTATTCAAAAGCAGCTCGATTCTAGTCTATATTTACGACTGGTCTTCTTCTAGTAACATTTTGTCGAATTTGAGGTGGTGATTGTGCAGCGCGAAACTGTGCAATATGGGCACGTCTCGAAAAATTTTTTTGGCCCGTTCCTTTTGCGTTTGATTATTACGGACGTTCTGACTAATTATAGCACGTCGCGTACGCCGTCCAAAGTTTGATTGTCTAATAGGAGGCTCTAGTCTAGTAAATAACTCTCCGTAAAAACAACCATGTCCTTTCGAAAAATACAATTTTTTCAAGTTTTTCCGAGTTTTCCATCAAGAATTTGTCTATTTTCCATTCGGAAAGTCATGTCGGAATAATTATCTAAAATTTTTCGCAGTAACATCGTCAAATCATACGAAAAAAAGCTAAATTTCGTCGAAAAAAAATTAAAAATTTTCGAATTTTTCCGGGATTTTAAAACAAAATTTTTCTATTTTTCCATTCGAAAAGTCATTCGCAATTATTGCACACAAAATTCCATACAAAAAAAAAACAATTTTCGGTTATTCCAATTTCCCGGCTTTTCCGGAGGATTTTCCCTTCTCCTGGCAATTGCAAACAACTGAAAAAATATCAGCCAAATCGGTCCAGCCGTTCTCTCTATTAAGGCATTTAAATCTTTCGATTTTTTTCTGGAATTTTCCGAGTTTTCCACCAAGAATTTTTCTATTTTTCCATTCGAAAAGTCATAATTGTTCGAAATTGTTCACATTTACATCGCCCAAAATTACCAAAGCATACGATAAGATGCAAAATTTTGTCGAAAAATATATTGTTTTTTGGCATTTTCCATAATTTTCCAACTTAAATTTTCTATTTTTCCATTCGAAAACCGACAAAAATTTAATTTCAATTTACCTCAAATCAGGCGATGAAATGCAAAATTTTGCCGAAAAAAATTCACATTTGTAGTATTAAAATTTTTCGAATTTTTCCGGAATTTTCCGAATTTTCCAACAAAATTTTTTTTTATTTTTCCATTCGAAAAATCATTCATAACAATTGCACAAAAAATTCCATACAAAAAAGCAATATTCGGGTTTTCCAATTTTCCGGCTTTTCCGAAAGATTTTTCCAAAATTTTCTTTCGTAAAAACCTACTCCTGGCAATTACGAATAACTGAAAAAAAAATTGAGCCAAATCGGTCCAACCTTTCTCGAGTTTTGCGCTTAGCAACACATTCAGCGACTTATTTTTATATTATAGATTCTAATCCTTTACCTCCGTCCAAAGTTGACTTTTAAACAGTTTTTCAAAAATGGCCTATACGGGTGGGAGCTGGAGGGTTAAAATGTTCCGAGAAAATATTCCCCTGATTGTTTTAATGTAGGTCACCGAAGACATGAAATACCCCAAACGTATTTTTACAGATGATTTTCCATATTCTTTGATTCGACTTTTGACCAAAAAAATGAAACTGGAGGTAATGGAAGGTCTGGAAACATTTGTTTAAAAAGTTCCTCTCTACATGGAGCTTTTAAAAATAACTTTTTCACATTAGCAATAGTTTTATTTATGTTTTCATAAAAATTCCTATTACATTCACACAATCGATGGACACCATGAGCAATACATGTCGCATGCGTCACTTTCGGATAAAATGCCACTATAGCTTTTGCAGCCTTTACCATGTATGGAACTGGAACAAAAAGCTAAACATTATTCTTATTGAAGTAGACGTCCAGATTGTTGATGGCGTCGTCCCACAGTCTAGCAATTGTTGAGTAATTAGCCCTTTCCAAGGCTGCTGTATTTAGTAAAAATTTCTCACTTGCAATTACCTTAATACACCTGCTAAAATGTTTGCCACATTTCTGCCTGTTGCATCTATAATTTCATCGATTAACATCCATATAAATTGATTTTTTAGTTTTGCTCGTATATTGTCCATGCAGTCGTTGTATAATATTTTTAAATGTTTAGTTCAAAAAACTGTTTCGGATGGCACTTGGTAGTCCGTGTATTCCTTAAATCGTGTTCTTATATTTTGATTTCTCTCTCGGCACAGTTTTTTATTGAAAATCATGTTCTTTTTAAAGTCTACCGGAACATTCTGGCAAAAATAATTGTTTGGACTGCTTAGTTTCACTTCTATGACTTATTTGAATAAGTTGCCGCTTTTTGCATGTTACTTCACTTGAAATCTGCGATCTGCTGCAATAACTTTGCTGCTGATTTTAGAATAGAGGAATCCACTATCAGCTCGTAAGTCTGGAAACTTTTCTACAACCGCCTTTAGATTTGCTGCTTTTTTCGAATTAGCTTAGGCATTATGTCCAGGGTCGTAATCGGTGGTGGTTGAAAAACACCACTTTTTTATGTTTTGTTTACTTTTTGAATAAGAAAGCGCGTTAAAAGATTAATAAACATTTAACATTTCACAGTTGTGTAAAACATGATTTGGCTGTTACATTTTAAAAAACCAAAGTTGCAAAGACACTTGTTTATATGAACAAAAAAAATAATGTCAAAAACACAAAATATGCTTAATATGGGATATTTTTGAAAAAATATGGCCTAAAAAATATAAATTATGCTTTAAAAAAGGAGGTTTTTTTTAAAATTATGCTCCTAAAACTAAAATTTCCCGAAATATGACGTTATGGGTAAAATATGCCAAAATATGCTCTAACAAATAGGTCTCAAAACACTTGTAGGATCATGAAAGGTGTAAATGTATTACCCATTTGTTAATATCTCGTTGTAAAAAAAACATGCTGTAGCATATTTCCGGTTGCCTTGGTTATAACATTCCAGGTGCATATCATGGTCCTTAATTTAGTTTGTGGTGGTCGTCAAAATTTTCTTCAGATCATTCGCATGATAATCACTGTCCATCATGTAGCTGGGAACACTTAAAGTAAAACAAGATCATTACTGAAACCCCTTGGGATAATGTCGATTATTATACCATCACCCGTAGGGATGAAGGTATATATCATTTGATACGACCCAAAAGTGTAACACATAGAAGGAGTCACTTTAGACCCTAGGTTTCTTTGAACCAAATTCGATTCATGACTTTTTAAGTCGTTTGAGCCATGTCCGTCTGTCTGTCTGTCTGTCTGTCTGTCTGTCTGTCTGTCGGGTGGCTGTCCGGCTGGTTCGCACGATAACTTTCGAAAGACGCAACCAAATGTTTTGAAATTTTGCACGAGTTATTATTTTCTCAAAACTACTTACGGTATTGCAAATGGGCTACATGGCCCCGCCCCTTCTGGTACCTCCCATACAAATACATCATTCCGCCCACTTTAGAAATCGAGTAATAATATCAATACACCCTAAGGGATCGTCCCCAAATTCTGTATTTAGTAAAGCTATAACAGGATAAAGTTTTGGAAACAATTTTGAAAGCCTAGCCACGCCCCTTCTGGTACCTCCCATACAAATCTACCTTTCCGCCCACTATAGAGATGGAGAAATAATATCAATAAATTAAACGTGATCGTACCCAAATTCTATTTTGAGTAAAGCTATAACAAGATGAAGTTTTAGAGAAAAAAATTGGAAGTCTATTCACGCCCCATCTGGTACCTCCCATACACATCTGGTACCGCCCACTTTAGAAATCGATTAATATTATTAAAAGACCTAACGCGATCGTGCCCAAATTCTGTATTTGGTAAAGTTTAAGCAGGATAACGTTTTGGAGAAAAAATCTGGAAGTCTAGACACGCCCCTTCTGGTACCTCCCATACAAATAGACCACTCCGCCCACTTTAGAAATAGGGTAATAATATCAGTACACCCAACGCAATCGTGCGCAAATTCTGTATTTAGTAAAGCTATAACAGGATAAAGTTATGGAGAATAAATCTGGAGCCTAAACACACCCCTTCACGTACCTCCCATATAAATGTACCACTCCGCCCAATTTCGAAATCGAGTAATAATATCAATAAAATAGAAAATTATTTGTTTTACTGAGGGTAAGGGTAAATGTAAGTCGGGTTGCCCGACTGAAACTTTCTAACTGGTTTTAATTACAAATCGATTATTTTCAATAACTCAAGACTTAAACAATATATTATATTGGGTGATGGTATTTATCAGTCAGTTTAACTGACTGAAATTTCTGTACTGGTTTTTAAACAGTTAATGTTATCATAACACAAAATTTTTAAAAGATTTGAAATGCTTCGTGCACAAGGAAACTCCCATCAATAATTAAAAGCAATGCAAACGTAGACATGTTGCTGTTCTTCAGCCACATCTCAGGGTGTGACTGTGTGGAAAACTAATTGGACAAACAAAAAACGGGCCAACTACAATAAGCAGACATCGACAAGAGCAATGTAATGAAATAATGAATACGAGGTGTCTACACACCCTCTCATGTGGCGGTGGCGGAGTACCCGTTACTATTGAAAATAAACACTGCACAGATTTTGCAGCTGAAATTCTAATTCAATTGGTTGTTATTACAGTTATTACAATTTATATTATTAACGAAAAATGGGAACTAATGAATTTATTTTTATATACAAATGCAGGCAGCACTTATACAATAATACAGTCATTCGCAAAAAATGAGGGTTAAGGTTTTAAAAATTACATATTGATTAAAGTAAGCTAATAACTTATAACTTAATGCAATATATCAGTTATATAAATATTTTTACATGACACTTTGCTTCATTTTCAAAATTAAGATTGCTGTAACTAAGCACCCACATTTTGAAACTGTAGCTTTGTTGGCTTTTGTATTATTACACGTATTGAGTAAGATTTGTCGTTGTTTTTTTTTTCTCTTACTAAACTTCGTGATTAGCAATTGTTTGCTGTTCTTTGTCGATTTGTATGAAATTAAACAAAAGACTTTGGCAAAAATGTTGGTTTCCTTCGAAAGTATGCCAAAGATTTTTGAGTTCTTGTTTCTTAATCCTATACATGAAATCAAACACGTGCTTTATACAAAACCACGATTTATCTGCTGCATTGCCAATATTAATATATTTGTTTTACAGATTTAAAACATACTATCATGCTATATATTGTAACTTTATACATGCATATATTTTTTAAATGTTGTTACTCAAGGCTGTACGAGTGAGTACCTCAATAAAGGCGTGATTATTATGCTTTGACGTATTATTTTCGCTGATAATAAACATTTGACTCAGTCATGAACAATTATGCTTGGTGATAGATAGTATGTGTTTAAAATATTATCAATATAAAGGAATTGTTAAAATGAATTTGCTTTAATGCATTTTGCATGATATATGCAAGGTACAAAAGGTTAATGCATGATCTGCAATGATACAGCTTAATGCAGTTAGGTAAATTTTTTAGCTTTAAGCTAGCGTGACTATAGATATTATAAATTTGGTCCCAGAAAGTTTTATTGTTCGAGGAAATGTTTCTTTATTTGTACAGTTCCACTCCTACATATAGTAAATGGACCAAATGCCTCACAAGTGCATAGAGTGATCTATTTCCTTCTGGTCTGGGTGGCTCCTGGACAACTTCAAGTATTCCACCTATGGTCGTCAATCTACCCATGTACACATACGGTGATAACATCCCATCTTCAACTGTTACTTCTAGCTATATTATTTTTTCAAAACGTGCCACCTTAATGGGTATAAGTTTACCACTCTTTCGCGTTCATGCCTCAGGTCTTGGGGTTAAACAAAATGCACATCTTCTTGTACCGTAATTTGTCTTCTCAAACAAATATATCCAGTAGAGATTTACATCATCCATAAATGTTGATGATGTACTAGATCAACACTTAAGTCACAACAACAACAACAACAACAACAACAACAACTAAATACAAAACACAGTTATGTTGTGTTTATGAAACATAGTAATTTTCTGCAAAACTCAAGCAGACCTATACTCAAAGCACCAACTGGGTTATCACAATTCATAGGGTGTTCAAAGTCAGAATTGTGCCAAAGATTAAACAATAGCTAATCCTTAAGCACATGACAACAACAACAACAGCAATACCTTAAATATCACATTGGGTGAAGATGCTAAGGCGATAAAAAGCCCGCAGTCAGGGGTGACATTATTTATTGGACCTACAGGAGAAATGAAATTATCTACCGTCATCGTCATAAACTATGACCATGTTAAACGCCATCGTCGTCATGACCGGCAAACAATGGTCACTGTGTCGAAACTGTTTCCTTGCTGGCCAAATGTGAAGATCGTCACTGGGTCGTCGTAGTCTCGTCGTCGTTTTGCGCCGTCAGTTTTATCATTGATGTCATAAAGTAGTAAATGATGACACGTGTGGCTAAATAATTGACAGTGTCGTGACTAAAATCAATTTGTTGCATTACCTTTGATGTTGTTGGTAGTGTTAAGAAAATGTGATGTTGTTGCCGAAGTTGTTTGTTATCTGATTTACACCAAATATAAGAACGATGCAGTTGGGAGTTATTTAAGTATAGGCATTAAGATTTCCGTACATTTTAATTTTAGTACGTCATAATGATATATAAGCTCATATACTATATGCATATATTCGTCTAGTTATCGACATCTTACAACACGACATTAAGTTTAGTTGCTTAAAGCAAATGTGGCACAGTGTGTAGTGAGGCGTAGCTAATGTTGTAACATCTAGTAATATTAGTTTGACTAGGGAAAAGGGGATTTTTCTATTTTGAGTTGGGAAAACCCAAAAGGTCCCCATTGGAGGTCCCCGCTAGATCACGTGTTTACCGGGAAATGCCATTGAGTTGTAGCAAATGTGAGAAGGTGCAATGTTGAGCAACCTACATGTTATGCTACCACCGACGTATCTTGGGGAGTAGGTAACATAAATTACCGAATCTCAACACTACAGCTCTCTTAGCGGCTTTGGCTCTCCCAAGAAACTAGTATCTAGCGCGATGGTTCTTATAAGCCGCTAAACGGTAACAAACTATTATAAAAACACGAAGAGAAACCAGTAAGAAAGTCTCAGTCGGGCGACCCGACTTACATATACCATCACCCTCAGTAAAATAAAAAAAAATTGCTATTATATTGATATTATTACTCGATTTCTAAAGTGGGTGGAGTGGTTAATTTGTATGGGAGGTACTAGAAGGGGCGTGTCTAGACTTCTAGGTTTATCCTCCAAAACTTTAACCTGTTATAGCTTTACTACATACAGAGTTTGGGCACGATAGCGTTGGATGTATTGATATTATTACTCCATCTCTGAAGTGGGCGGAAAGGTTCATTTGTATGGGAGGTCCCATAAGGGGAGCCGCTAGACTTCCAATTTTTTCTCCAAAACTTTATCCTGTTATAACTTAATAAAATACAGAATTGGGCGGAAAGGTGAATTTGTATGGGAGGTACCAGAAGGGGCGTGGCTAGACTTCCAATTTTTTTTCCAAAACTTTATCCTGTAATAGCTTTATTAAGTACAGAATTTGGGTACGATCCCGTTGGGTGTATTGATATTATAACTCGATTTCTAAAGTGGGCGGAATGATGTATTTGTATGGGAGGTACCAGAAGGGGCGGAGCCATGTAGCCCATTTGTAATACCGTAAGTAGTTTTGGGGAAATATTAACTCGTGCCAAATTTCCAGACATTTGGTTGCGTCTTTCGAAAGTTATCGTGCGAACCAGCCGGACAGCCACCAGACATACAGACATACAGACAGACAGACGGACATGGCTCAAATGACTTAAAAAGTCATAAATCGAATTTGGTTCTAAGAAACCTAGGGTCTGAAGTGACTCCTTCTATGTGTTACACTTTTGGGTCGAATCAAATGATATATACCCTCATCCCTAAGGGTGATGGTATACAAAAACGGTTTAGCTCTGTACCCATGGGGGGTGAGAAATTACAAGTCAGGGTTAGGGTACTAGGTCATTATAGTAAAACCCCCCACCTGCTTGGCTGTTGCACTGTGTTATTACACACCAGAAATCCGCAATATTGGTACGATTACTAATGATAACTAACCTAAATAAGGTTAACTCATTTTCAAATTTTGAGATTTGAACTTTGCCATACACATGTATGTTCAACGTATGATTAATATTAATTTTATGCGGATTCTATAGTAACCCAGCAGCAAAAAATGGGGCTTCGCATGCCTTCTTACAGGCCTGCAAAGGCAGTCAGAAGCCATACCCTTCAAATGCAGTCTTCATTTCAAATTAACATAGGGTGTCATAGGCAGGCATGGCCTGCACATTCCCTTTCTCATTGAAGGCGTTTCAGTAGGCATGCCTCGTATGTCCTGCTTGGAGTCCTAATAACAAGGTCCTTCTATGAGACATTGCTACTGCAGACCAGCTTGCAGGCCTGCAAAAGAGCATTTATAGAAGGACTTAAATAAAAAAAACATATGCGAATTATATCCATATTAAATGATTTCCTACTTTTTATAAATTTTTAATACAATATTTATTACAATTTACAATTACAATTTTTTTTTAAACTCCAGCAGCGGGAATCAAACTCGCGATCTCAGTACTCATAGTTGGGCATGCTACCTACTCGGCTATCACGTGATATAGTTGTTGTACGATAAAGAAAATACATGTGGTTTTCATTAACAACAGCATCTGTCTTACCTTCCCTTAAGAGGCCTGCCAAAAGGCCTAATCGGAGAAGTGACAAATGCATGGCTATGAACGTCAATTCTGCCTTCTACTAATAGGACTGTCAACAGGCCTGTTTAAGGCAAGAAAGTTTGCATGCCCTTTGAGAACATCTATGATATTTTTGTGGGGTACACAGTAGGGCTGCTCACAGGCCAGTTTTAAGAAGGGAAAGAGGCATGTCTGCGAGATCTATTCTAATCCTAGTAAGAGGCCTCATTGCAGGTCTCATCTGAGAAGCGAAATGTGCATGGGTATGGAATTGTTTATAAGGCTTAGTGAAGGACTTATTATAGCCTGTATACATGCCTGGAAAAGGAAGGCGTATTTGAATGTCAACAAAATGCCTTTGAAGGCATGTTTGCAGGCATATTTTTACAATGCCTCGTCTTTTCCGCTGCTGGGGATCTACATAGAATCAACTCACACACCACACCGTATATGTATGTATATCTGTACCTTCAATCAGTTTTGTTTATGAGACATGTGGTTAAAATCATTTAATTCGTCATACATTTGATATCTATCTCATATCCGTCCACAAGTTGTCCGTTCATGCAGTAGGTGTCTGTCCATTCAATTGTCGATCAACACTGCAACTGACAGTTTGCATTTGACGAATTTAAATAAAAGTGATTTATGACTTTTAACAACAATGACACCGTGTAAACCAACTGTCGATACCACAATAAAATTTCAATTGCAATTCAGAGTACTGGACAAAATATTTCTTTTATGTAGTGTATGTAATTTGAGTTCGTGTTTTAAACATAATAGCGTTTTGTGCGTGAAGTTGAAATGTTTTTCGGTGATTCAAGATTGTGGGCTTATGTTATGTTTCTACGCCAATATCTTACAACGTGGTCTACATTGTTTAGTTGTCATGTTCTTCGAGTGGTTCAATAACAATATTGTAATTTTTTTTGGTGTTCCCATTCACCTAAGAGAATTTCTTAATTAATCTTAGGAGTATTTGACATTATGTGTTAGCTTTTGTTGCACTTTAGCTTTGTGGACTTTTTTTTAATTTCCTCCAAGAGCTATTTTTGATATGCATAACAATTGCATAACAACTGTTTTGGAGAAGATATGTAGGTCAACACATAACTCACTACCAATGCTCGTGGTTACTCCCTCTATACTGGTTATGCTAGTGTTTGTGAAGTATAATAAAAATGTGATTAATTAACTGTCAAGCTAAGACAATTTAAGCCCTAATTCTTAATAATGTGCAAATTTGTCATGTGGCTGACTGGAATTGTAAGTTAAAATGCAACCGAGAAAGTTCAAGAATCTTAGGGTACATTAGAATCATATTTGGAATTAACAAATTCGGTTGTTTTTCTTTAAATATGTTTGTATGAAACAGAAATATGTATACTAGGGATATTAGTTCTATATCGTGATACGTTGTACTAGAATGCTATTGATATGTTAGAGCGGCGCTGGAATGATTGTGTTGCTCATAATGTATATTATATTGATAATGTATGTTTTCCAAACAATAACTTTTCATAATTGTTACCCATTGGAAGATGTTTATTCGTGTAGGAGTTTTCCCAACATTGCCATATGTAAGTAATTATGCAATACGTATATTATTTTATATCTAAAAAGTTTTAAGGAATTCATGTAAATACATGTTTTAACAACGCGCCACATGTGACCATATAAATTGTAATTTTGCAGCCTTATCATGTGTAGTGTTGACACCGTGTCTGTCTAAGAAAGAAAATTCGTTATTTTCCAATTAAGTGACATCATAATATTAAGATACAAGTGTATGCATACATATAACTTATGGCTTTGCTAAGCCAAAGGTGCGTAACACATTAATATATCTAACCATAATTGTATTTTCGTGTATTTATGACTCCGGTTTCAAATTCTGTTGATGGCAAAGTGGGAAGCGGACGTTTTTTGGGTGTGTATAAAATATTTTCGGACATAGCTTTTAATGTCATTACATCCACAAGGAGAGGAATAAAACTCAGAAATATCTGAAAAATAAACTAAAATGTTTACTGAAGGAGTCACATATGATAATAATACCAGTCTTATATGTATATGGTTTTTGGTTGGACCGGCCGTGGCATAGTGGTTAGAACACGCGACTACCATGCGGAAGATCACAGGTTCAACTCCTGGCTCCAGTAATCTTAAAAAAAAACAAATTTCTTTCATTGTCGGCTCACCTCGATATTGTCGACAGCAACTTCGCAGTATAAGTGTCGAGTCAATCGGCATGTCAAGTAAGAGCTTCTCAAACAGTGACGTTCGCATTCGTCGATAAACAAGTAGGTGCCGTTAGTTGTGAATTTAAAAATAGAAAGCGTGTTCTTTCATCAGTTTTGGCCAACAGTTTGTACAGTTTTTAATCTAGCTCTTTCGCTTCTTATACAAAGTTATATTATATTTCTTAAACAAAGTATTAGACTTCCCTCGTTTTATTTTTCGAAAAAATTATAATTTTTTCACTGCTTTGAATATAAGTCGTAGGGAATCTAGATATTTTGCATACTCTATTAAGTGAAATTGTAGTTTAAACGCTGTTTTTAACGCTGGCTAACAAGAAAAAAAATCATTAAAATAATGCTTATTTATTTTTATTATCCCGGAAAGTTGTGGTATATTACTGTTTTTGGGGTCGAGGAATCCATTTTTGATTTGCGCCAGATGGCGCTTTCGTACATTTTGTTGGATTATATTGCATTTTTAGTCTTTACTCGCGATTACAGCTTTAGATTAAGAGCTATCGATCTGAAATTTGGTAAGCAAGCTTCTATCATCGATGCGGAGATTAAGTTCTAGGATGGGCATAATCGGACAAAACCTACTCCCACCTGCCATACAAATTGTACCTTTTTGGGGTCTGACCCTGCGATCACAGTTGTAGATAAAGAGCTACCGTGCTAAAATTTGGTATGTAATCTTCTATTCCGTAATGCCCCATCTGGGCATAATCGGACGAAAACTACTACTACCTCCCATACAATATAACGCTATTTGGGGGTGTCCGTCTGTTTGGCCTTGCGATTACAGCCGTAGATTAGGGGCTATCGGTCTGAAATTTGGTACACAAACTTCTAACCTCTTAGAGAAATTTATGTTCTAAGATGAGTAAGATCAGACAATAACTGTTCATACCCCTAAAAATGGGGAGTTTACATTGGAAGTGGGAAAAGTTTTTGTCCGATCATGCTCATCTAAGAACTCTACTTCTTCTAAGTGGGTAGAAATTCGCATACCAAATTGCAGCTCGATAGCTCTTAACCTACGTCTGTAATCGCGAGATAGAACAGACGGACATCCCCAAAAAGGGTTATTTTGTATGGAAAGTGGGAGTAGTTTTTGCCCGATCATGCCCATCTTAGAATATAATCTCCGCTTAGGGGACATAAGCTTGCATGCCAAATTACAGCTCGATAGCTCTTAATCTACGACTACGATCGCATGGACATACCCCAAATAAGGTACAATTTGTATGGGACGAGGCGGTAGGTTTTGTCCGATCATGCCCATCTAAGAACTAAATCTTAGCTTGGAAGATAGAAGCCTACATACTACATTTCAGCTCGATAGCTCTTTATCTAAGGTTGTAATCGCGAGAAATACAAAATATGCGAGCTAATCCAAAAAAATGTACGAAAGCGCCATCTGGCGGCGCTTATAAATAAAAACCAGTACAGAAATTTCAGTCAAGTAAAATGACTGATAAATACCATCACCCAATATAAGATATTGTTTAAGTCTTGAGTTATTGAAATTAATAGATTTTTAAAATAAAATTACTTATGTATTATTTTTTGTCTGCATGTAGAGCAAAAACATACAAAATTTTTCCTATTTGAACACAAGGTACAATTAGGGGCGGCACAACGTGTCTGACTTTTTTCGTATGTAAAAGGGGAAATATCCCATATATTTATATGAGGTACCAGAAGGGTGGGCCAAATAGTTTGGGTTGCTGAGGCTTTGCTTCCTATTACAAGAAAAATTAACAGACAAAATTTGATTATCCCCCAGGTGCCGGTTTAGAAGTTATGGGAGAAATATTAATTTTCCAAACAAAGTCATTTTGTATGGGAGGTACCAGAAGGGGTGATCCGATATAGTCCATATTCATTTCTGATTAAAATCTTACTTACAAAAAAGATATGTATGTGAGACTATAGGGGTGGGTTCGGTCATTTGTATGGGAGGTATCAACAGGGGTGTGTCAAATAGTTAGGTATTCTGAGATTTTGCCTTCTATCAGAAGATAATTTACCGATCAAATAGTTAGGTATTCTGAGGTTTTGCCTTCTATCAGAAGATAATTTACCGATCAATTTTCATTACCCCCCAAGTGTATATTTGGAAATTATGGGATAAATATTAATTTTCCAAAAATAGGTAATTTTGTATGGGAGGTACCAGAAGGCGTGAACCGATATAGTCCATGTTCATTCCTGACTCTAATTTTCACAAGCGAACATCATACGCAAAATTTGAGTGAATTCACTTTACTTACAAAAAAGATATGTATGTGACACTATGGGGGTGGGTTCGGTCATTTGTATGGGAGGTACCAGAAGGGGTGTGTCAAATAGTTAGGCTCTCTGAGGTTTCGCCTCCTATCACGACAAAAATGTATCGACAAATATTCATTACCCCCCAAGTGTCCGTTGGGAAGTTATGGGAGAAATATTAATTTTCCAAAAATAGGTAATTTTGTATGGGTGGTACCAGAAGGCGTGAGCCGATATAGTCCAACTTTTCATAAGCGAACATCACACGCAAAATTTTAGTGAATTCAGTTTACTAACAAAAAAGATATGTATGTAAAAGTATGAGGGTCAATTCGGTCATTTGTATGGGAGGTACCAAATTGGGTGGGGCAAAGGTTTCGGTTTTCTATGGGTTTGTGTACTTTTGCAAGATAAATAAACTGACCAAATTCAAACATCCTCCGGTTGTCCGTTTGGAAGTTATGGAAGAAATATTAATTTTCCAAAATAATTTTGTATGGGAGGTACCAGAAGGGGTGGGGCTATTCAGCCCATTTACAATCCCAAAAGTTCGTTTTGAAAAAAATTTGATACTGGTAAATTTTCATACCGATCCGTTTAGGATTACTCGAGTTATCCTGCTGACCAACCATCCAGCCAGCCAGCCAGACAGACGGACATAGCTCAATCGTCTTAAAAAGTCCTGAAACGAATTTGGTCTTAAGATACTTGGAGTCTAACTCGTCTCCTTTAATGCGTTACACTTTTTTCGTATCAAATAATATATACCCTCATCCCTAAGGGTGATGGTATAATAAAGATCAAAAATGGTTTCTTCGACCCCAAAAACAGCAAGATACCACAACTTTCCGGGATAAAAAGCATTATTTTATGAAGTTTTTGTTGAATTTTCCTTGTTAGCCAGCGTTGCGAAGAAGCCAACTTCAAATGCGTATACAAAAAATCTATGTAGCACTAAACTAAAAAAAAAACCCTTGAGGGTTTTGTTATGTATTTGCTTTTGGTTTCATCCCATTCCGATTTTGGTTGTTGCACAGTGTTATTATTTTTCCATAACTTCCAAACGGACAACTGGAAGATATTTGAATTTGGTGAGTTTAATTAACTTGTAATAGTAGAGAAGCCCTCAAAATACCGAAATCATTGACATGGCACCTCCCGAAATGACCCCCATAGTTTTACATTCATAGGTTTTTTGCATGTACATTGAATTTATTTGTGATTTGCGTTTGATAAACGCTCATGATAATTTGACTGTGGAACGATCTCCATCGATGAGCTGAAGTAATCGACATTATGTTAAAATGATTTTTGAAACCAGAAGAAAATTTTAAAAACAAGTGACAGATGTGGTATTCTTAACGGCACACTTTGCCTTACGCGTTTCGTTATTGCCTTGAGACTCATCAGCGGCGTGACCTTGACGAACTTAGCTATCCGGGCTTTATGCATTAAACTATCTTATTCCCAGTTCATGTTATTGTTTACACATTAAGGAATGCATTTGCTTCATTATTGTAATCTTTCGTTTTTCAATATAAATTGTACAGAGAAGATTTAAGATTTTCTTAGATTTCAATATTTGAAGAACCGACGATGTATAAAATATTGATGTTTGTTAACAAAAATCCAAACGTCTTCTTTGATATAACATAATGTATTAAAATTGGTAATAATTGCATTTGAATATGGAAATTACGTGATATCTCTCCAACAGTTTGTAACAGATGTTGATGTGAGATAACTGCATCTTCAAAAATTTTGACAATATTTATGTGTTCATGTATTTCTATGTATTATTTATTTATAAGCAACATTGAAGGAAGATTCAAATGAACATGTTGTAAATAATGTTGTTTGCCAAAAACTTTTAACAGTTGCAACATACAAACAGTGAGTGCAAGTGTGAAGTTAATGCTTACAATATACACTTAAAGTATGTACATAAATATACCGCTTAGTCAACCCGGGGAATACTTAAAAGTTACTGGGGTTGCAAAAAGGTTACTAACAAAAAAGTTGATCGGTATTCGAATAGCAAAATATTAGACCAATACTATCTTAGAGACTTAAGCCAACATTAAACCGTATCACATGCGACTAAGAGAATTTTTCATAATTTTTCATAATAATTCGATAATTTGTATTATAGTCTGACTCATCTCCTTAAATGCGATCAACTTTTATCGTATCAAATGTTATATACACTCATCCTTATGAGTAAAGGTATTATAACATCCGATGGATGTATTGTAAGACAAGATCTTGTGACGATGTGAATTGATCATTAACATATTTTTATACCATCACCCTTAGGGATGAGGGTATATATCATTTGATACGAAAAAAAGTGTAACGCATTAAAGGAGACGAGTTAGACCCCAAGTATCTTAAGACCAAATTCGTTTCAGGACTTTTTAAGACGATTGAGCTATGTCCATCTGTCTGGCTTGCTGGATGGCTGGTCAGCAGGATAACTCGATTAAACCTTAACAGATCGGTATGAAAATTTACCAGTAGTAATATTTTTCAAAAAGAACTTATGGGATTGTAAATGGGCAAAATAGCCCCACCCGTTGTGGTACCTCCCATACAAAATTACCTATTTTTGGATAATTTATATTTCTTTCATAACTTCCAAACGGACGACCGTAGGATATTTAAATTTGGTCAGTTTATTTATCTTGCAAAAGTAGACAAACCCTAAGAAAACCGAAACCTTTGCCATACCCCTTCTGGTACCTCCCATACAAATGACCTAATTGACCATTAAAGTTTTACATATATACCTTTTTTGTAAGTAAACTTAATTTACTCAAATTTTGAGTATGATGTTCGCTTATGAAAATAGGACTCAGGAATGAACATGGACTATATCGGTTTACGCCTTCTGGTACCTCCCATACAAAATTACCTATTTTTGGAAAATAATATTTCTCCTATAACTTCCAAACGGACTCTTGGGGGTAATGAAACTTGGTCGATTATTTATGTTATTATAGGAGGCAAAACCTCATAAAACCTAACTATTTGACACACCCCTTCTGGTACCTCCCATACAAATGACCGAACTCACCCCCATAGTCTTACAAACATCTTTTTTCTAAGTACACTGAATTCAGTCAAATTATGAGCAATTTGTACGCTTATGTAAATATGAATCAGGAGTAAATATGGACTATATCGGGTCACCCCTTCTGGTACCTCCCATACACAATGACCTATTTTCGGAAAATGAATAATTCTTCCATAACTTCCAAACGGACATTTGAGGGGTAATGAAAATGAGTCGGTTAACTTATATTGTGATATGAGGCGAAACCTCAGAAAACCTAACTATTTGACACACCCCTTCTGGTACCTCCCATACAAAGGACCGAACTCTCCCCCATAGTCTTACATACATATCTTTTTTTTGTAAGTGCACTGAATTCAGTCAAATTATTCGTAAGTTGTAGTATGAAAATTTGAGTCAGGAATGAATAAGGACTGTATCGGGTCACCCTTTTGGTATCCCCTATCAAAATTAAATTTTTTAAAAAATTAATATTTCTCACATAAATTCCAAACCGGCACCTATACCCCCTACACAAATAAGTTAAGTTTTGGACATAAGTAATTTTATTTTAATCTTAAGTCTATTCATTTCAATAATTCAAGATAATATTATATTTGAGGATGGTATTTATCAGTCAGTTTACCTGACTGAAATTTTTGTACTGGTTATATATTTATTTCGTAAAACTGTGGGTTTTTATGTTGTGGTCATGGTAGAGAAGACACTGCTATAGGGGACTGATTATGCCATACCGGATAAGGTAGATCGAATTTATGCATACTGAGATCTGTTCAATCTTCTAATTTCTGAAAATAATACCAAATATTACAATGAGACTAGTAAATAGAAACTAAAAGTACTTCAACATACACTTCTTCTTGCATTACAATATCCACTTTAAACATTTAACCAGCGTATAAACTAAAAAGGATGTTAAGGTTTTTTTTTTGTTTCAGCAAACACAAGCATTTATAATTTTTCAATTATGATCTTACACAATTAAGTTATTGTAAATAACATACAGTAAATGCTTTAAGCAAATAGCACAAGCAGCATCTCAGCATCTATTACGAAAACAAAAGACTTAAGACACATGCACATTTGCAACGACTAAAACTAATAGTCTTGTTACCAAATTAACTGCAACATCATTGCATCATGTTAGCGCTTATAATTACTTATATGAGTAACAAACAATTCATAAAAAGTATTTAACAAGAAATTGCTTTAGTGTCTCAAGTTGACAGTTACCAAAATTTACTAGCAGCATAGCACAATTGTAATTGTTTGAAGTTTTTTATTGTATTGTTTAACTAAAATCGTAAAGTATTTGCTTAAGACTTTACTTGTACAAATCATCTAACTGAAAAAGTAAAATCACTGAGACATAAAAACAGACAGTTAAGTTATATAGCCCACAATGTAGATTTGTTCATGTGGAAGATGGCGTAACAGTAAACACTGTGATGGGTTTAAACAGTGTTAAATGATGTAGGATAGTACATACATACATATACACATACATAGTACATCTTGGTTGCCAATATATTTTCTACTTTTTGAATTAGATATCCAGAATAGGAATATGTGAAGTACCTACTATACACCCTATATCAGCATGCATATCAACAACACCACATGGTACGTTAGGAATTTAAAAAAAAAATCATATTTTCATTTTCTATATACCTATACACACCAGATCATCTGACAAAGGGCCAAACACGTAGCTAAAAAAACAACATTACCACCAAAATCTGGCACAGTTTAAGCTTAAGGACTTAAATGAGTCTTACGCTGGCAACAAGTTTTATGAACTTGAAACAATTTATTGTTAACAAAAACAAAAAAACTTAAAGACGTA
Organism: Muscina levida; assembly: GCA_964034835.1. Taxonomy (NCBI): domain Eukaryota; kingdom Metazoa; phylum Arthropoda; class Insecta; order Diptera; family Muscidae; genus Muscina; species Muscina levida. The sequence goes on along the minus strand of OZ035880.1, from coordinate 42,711,075 downwards.
AGTAAGAAAATACACAATAATTGGGCGTGTTAACATTGTCTTTACAAGAGGGTATTTTTTTTTCAATATTGAATATAAATATAAAGTTTTACGATATTGCTTTAAAGACACCATAAATATTTCGTATACATTGCGTATACAGAGTAAATTAATTATGACCGAACAATGCCATGATTAAAATGAAATCCCTGCGGCCACTTGCGGTTACAGCAAACTGTTTCACTACATGAACATTATTCATTTTAATACCTCAAATCTTCGTATCGACCATAATTTTAATCACACTACTTTGGCTCCCATACAATATTTGTTATATTTAATCAATTTGTTTTAGAGTTTGGAAATTATATGCACACATGGTCTTATGTACTTAAGCTTATTTTTAAAGGTTACAAATTAACAATAAGTTATACTTGTATTGAAAAAGAATAACTTCACAGTAAAACATCGTGTAATAAGTGTTATGTAGGATATTAAATGTTGAACATTATCCAAACGATAACTCGATAGGCGTGGCGGTAGTTTGTCATGCTCTCTTTCTTTAACTTCTCTATGGAGATGATTTTACTATTTCTCATAAAAGCATACGCCGATGGAATAGTTAATATTTGCCGTGGACTGCGAAATGTTACTGCGGTCTATGGAACAACTGGAGATTAACTCAGAGGTCATCTGCATAGTTGATAAACTCCTAAAAAGTAGGTGCATTGAATGTAGTCTAGGCATGTCAAATATTTCTGAGGCTGTTCGTGGTATTCCACAAGAAGGAGTACTGTTCACTACTACTGAACCCCGACATCTGAAGCCGGAATTATTGAGTTTGCGCTGAAACTTCTTCTGCAATGGTGTCTTAACTGTGGGCTGGGTGTTAACCCAAGTTAACCGGAACTTGCGCTATTCACTCGGAGATAAAAAATCCCTCAATTTGCCAAATTCAGATTAAATTGAGTCGCACTTACACTTTCTGATAGTACCAAATACCTTGGGCTCATATTGAAAAGTAAACTGAATTGAAATCTGAACTCACAGGTCAGAACTAGCAAAGCGGCAACGGCTGTTACTGCTGTAAAAAGGCAATCGGCCTTAAATGTTAATCAAATCAATATTATTTATCGTATCGGCTGTTTGATGGCCGGCTCTGGAGAGAGCGGCCCAAACATTGAAATTCGAGCTAATTATGAGACTTGTGGCAATCATGACAACTGGGGCACTTATAACGACTCCAACTTAGGCAATGATAACGATCCTGAACTGGTTACCCCTGGACATTGAGGCGAGGAAAATAGCAGCAATCACCGCAGTGCGTTTAGAACACACGAGAGCATATAAAAGCAGGAACTATGACAATTTGCAATTTTTTGTAATATAATAACCTTGTGCCTTGTAAATGGGTTTCCAATAAGAGGTGTTATTGTGCATGTCCCGCTATTTCGGTAGCTGTCACTTTTAAAGCTATTATTCTTTGACATTTGACAAGTAGAAACTACGCCATTACTAAAAATGGATCGACACAAGCTTCAACAACGCATTGAAATTATTCAAATTCACTACAACCAGTACAGAAATTTCAGTCAGGTAAACTGACTGATAAATACCATCACCCAATAATAATTCCTATTACAAGATAATTAATTACCAAATTTGATTATCCTCCAAGTGCCGGTTTAGAAATTATGGGAGAAATATTAATTTTCCAAACAAGGCCATTTTGTGTGGGAGGTACCAGAGGGTGATCCGGTATAATCCATATTCATTCCTGATTTAAATTATCATAGCTGTACAACTTACGCAAAATTCGACTGTATTCACTGTACTTACAAAAATAAAAGTATTTAAAACTATGGGGGCATGTTCGGTATTTTGTATGGGAGGTACCAGAAGGGGTGCGTCAATTAGTTATGTTTTGTAAGGTTTTGCTTCTTATCACAAGATAAATGAATTGACCAATTTTCATTACCCCCCCAAGTGTCCGTTTGGAAATTATGGGAGAAATATTAATTTTTCAAAAATAGGAAATTTTGCATGGGAGGTACCAGAAGGGGTGATCCGACATAATCCATATTCATTCCTGATTCAAATTTTCATAACTGTTCAAGTTACGCCAAATTTGACTGAATTCATTGTACTTACAAAAAAAGATATGTATGTAGGACTATGAGGGTGAATTCGGGAATTTGTATGGGAGGTACCAGAAGGGGTGCGTCAAATAATAAGGTTTTCTGAGGTTTTGCTTTCTATTGCTAGATAAATTAACCGACCATATGTCATTATCTTCCAAGTGTCCGTTTGGAAGTTATGGGAGAAATATTAAATTTGCAATAATAGGTCATTTTGTATGGGAGGTACCAGAAGGCGTGAACTGATATAGTTCACATTCATTGCTGACTCCAGTTTCCAGTACTCCAGTACTCCAGTACTCAAGTTATCCTGCTGACCAGCCATCCAGCCAGCCAGCCAGACAGACGGACATAGCTCAATCGTCTTAAAAAGTCCTGAAACGAATTTGGTCTTAAGATACTTGGGGTCTAACTCGTCTCCTTTAATGCGTTACACTTTTTATCGTATCAAATGATATATACCCTTATTCCTAAGGGTGATGGTATAAAAATGGTGAAAATCTTTTAGTCACAGAAAATCGTCGTGAAGCATCTTTTTAGACCGCAATACAGAAAGCGGTGGAAAAATTCGGGCTGTTGTGACAAGTTAGTGATGTGAAGATAAAACCCGTGCACGTCGCTCAAGAACAACTGAAAATATTGCTACTGTAGCCCAAAGTGTTGAAGAAAACCCAGGTTTGTCCACTTCTCGTCGTTCTTTGGAATTGGGCAATCCACAAACGTCATTACACCGTATTTTGCATAAAGACTTGGGTCTTTAGGCTTATAAAGTTCAGTTAACACAAGAACTCAAGTCGGCCGATCATTAACAACGTCGTGTCTTTTCTGATTGGGCCCTTGAAATGCATGCAAATGGTCCGGAATTCCATCGAAAAATCATCTTGACTGATGAGGCCCATTTCCACCGCGGTGGCTACGTCAACAAGCAAAATTGTCGCATCTGGCGCTGTTTGGTTTATGGTACGGTTTAGTTTATGGTACGACGGGGTCATTGGACCTTACTTTTTCGAAAATGAGGTTGTATCAACAGTTACGGTGGATGGATTACGCTATCGAGAGATGATCAATGATTTTTTATGGTGGGAGTTGGATGGTATTGATCTGGACAACGTTTACTTTCAACAAGACGGCGCTACGTGCCACACAAGCAACGAAACCATTGATCTTTAACGGGAAAGTTTCCGGACCGTGTTATCTCTCGAAGAGGTGATCACAATCACTTTCAACATAGGGAAGTCACTTTGGTTATGGAAAATTTCTTGAAAAGGATATGGTCCTGTAAGCGTGCTCGTGGTGGCCATTTGGCTGATGTTTTTCATTATTAACGGCATGCCTTACCTTTTTATAATGAAATAAACATCCGATCATTTATCTTAAAAATGGCATTTTTCTTCGAATACCAAAATAACACCTCTTATTGGAAAACCCTTTATAAACATAAGTTGGCACATTTCCCACTCATATCCATCAAAATTATACAAATTTATTTACATTTTCATTCATGTTTTAACACTTTTTAGTTTTGTTGCAATTAAAGCTCGCTGTGTTTGAAACTTCTCATCAAACCTCTCTTCTCACTTTACATTCTCTAAAAGTTCGCTCGAACATAAGATGTTGTTGGGGGTGTGAGGGTTCGTCAGAACAACATAATTTCTAAAGCTAATCTTTTAATTATTTCATTAGTGCATATTAAACTAGTAGATGAAGAAACAGGCTATACCGATTGGCAAAATGCAGCTCCATCGTCGGAACGATTTTGTGCAACGAACTCAATCGAATTATGTAAAGAGACACCTGCTAAGACCAAAGCAGTTGTGAAGAATATTGCAAATCGAATAAAGTCTATAATTATTAAAAACTAGCTGGCCCGGCAGACTTCGTCCTGCCTCCAAATTTTTGTAAAATATGTTGAGTGTAGTTGAAATCTAATAACGATTATTTTATTTCTTTGACCTCTAAAATATTTCAATTTAAAGGGCGAGGTTTTCCCGGACAAATTCTGTTCTTCATATATCTTAAAGATTATTATTAGAATTGCTAAAACGGATCAGCAGTGTCGTCCATGATGTGATGAAAACTTACTTGTTGATAGGCATATATTCTAAAACCACATTTTTAAGCCGATTGACTGACATATAACTTTCTGCGTTGGTGTACTGGGTGATTGTACCTTTTTATCCTAATGAATACGAATTTCCAAAATGCATTCATTAGCCTCAGCAACCCCATTAGCCGTATGGTCTGGGTGATATCAACAGTTAATCCTATTTTCGTTATTGTCAACTAAATTTTCAAAATGGGAAAAACTACTTTGTAAAGCTCTCTAATTCTGTAGAAAGTGCGCCATTAGTCATTCTTCTTTAAGCCTTTTTGCGGTCTGGGTGACCATCTACAGCCAATCCCCAACTTTCACTGATATTTGGGACACATGGGGTCAACCGTTTTCACAATTAGTGGTGACATCAAAATATACATCTTTTTTATATATATAGACTTCTGAATAACTATGATGTTTAAAAAAGTGACTAAATGACATTCCAAAAATTTAGTGTATCATAAGCTAAAGACCGGCAACTGGTTCCAAACATACATTCAAAATTTTCTGATGTCAAAAAAATCATATATTTTAAGTTTAAGTAAAATCGGACAATGAATATAAATTTTCGAAATAATTCAACCCCAGCCAAATCAACTGTAGGTCCATATATACAAAAAAAAGTCCTCATAATAAAACAAATATACATTCAAAATTTCAGTCAAATTGTTTAATTCGTAAAAATTTTCATTATAATTCCACCCTGCCGACACCTACCGGGAGAATTTATACAAACAATTTTTTCTCAAGGTTCCACAAACATAAATACTAAATTTCAGTTAATTAGTACATGCATTCAAATTTTCGATATAAATCCACCCTAGCGCCATCTACCGGCTCCATTTGTACATACAATTTTTTCTGATGATCAAACAAACACAGATTTTGAATTTCAGTTAAATTGGCCTTTTCGTTAAAATTTTGATTGTAAACCGACCCCAGCGCCACCTACCGGGTCCATTTGTACATAAAATGTTTTCTCATGATCAAACGAAAATCCATTCTTAATTTCAGTTGAATTGGTACATGCATTCAAATTTTCTATATAAATCCACCCTAGCGCCACCTGGATTTGAGTTTTTTCAACACAAACAATCTACGGAAAATTTCGAATCGAATAAAAAAAAAATCAGCCAAATCGCTCCAGCCGTTCTCAAGTGATGTTATGACATACGTGGACCATTTCATTTTTATATATATAGATGAGCAAACCGAAGTTAAACATAAGCTATTTTTAACAATAATTAATGGAAAATCGCTCAAATGTTACCAAATACTACATTAAGCTCAACTTTAACAATATGTAAAAAAATTCCAACACAAACAAATAACTTAAATAGAGTAGCAGCAAGACTTCTAACGAAAACACTTTTAAGTATGGTTTTTCTACACTACATGCATGGATTACTTGCATGGATATAATTTTGTATATATCTTATAATTACTGGTTTCAAAAATGGTCAGCGACAAAGAAGATCATTAAAGAAAGAAGGAGGAGAAAAAACCAGTTTAAAAAACGTTAAAACTTCGAAAGCATTATTTTAAAAAAATTTCAAAAAAAAAGCTAAGCTAAGCTGCCTGACCGGCCTCATTTGGGAAAAAATACGGCCCGATAATACCGCCAGCCCATAAACCGCACCAAACAGTCACTCTTTGTGGGTGCATTGGTTTTGCGACAATCACTCTTTGATTATCATTTGCCCAAATGCGGAAATTCTCAGCTTGTTAACGAATTCACTTCGTCGATTATGATGACCAAAAAAATTACGAGCTGCACGAAATTCATTTTGACATGAATGCCCACTTTCATAACAAGCCTGCAGGCTGAATAACATTAACGCTTTCCTCGATTGTGTATCTTTTCATGGTTCAAATTGAGTTAGTCTGAAATTGAGAATGTCAAATGTAATGCAGAAAAGAATTTGACGTTTAGGTGTGGTTCAAATTCAACATCGGCCCTTACAATTTAACCACCCTTTACTATAAGTACTAGGCCATATTTTATAACTATGTTATTTTGTATACATGAAATCGGTATAACCTTATATAACATTTGAAGCTGATAACGATTTTTGTAAATTTACAGTACTGTGAAATTAATGAAATTTTTCGTTTATAAAATTATGATCACTAACTGTACATATTCAATGAATTCACTCTTGCTGCCGGTTGTTGTTGATGGTATTGTTATGGGTTTTGACATCAATATACGAGTACAACCGCCACTGTCGCGGCAGCAGAACTTATAATTAATCAATTTTCGGTAATATATTTTAGTACAAACTTCTCAATGATCACTAGGCCCAAAGTTGCCGGTAGTTACCACATGCATAAATTCAGATACAGTACCACTCTCTGTTCAGTAAACGAAAACGAAATAGCGTCATATAATAAATTATATTCGCGCTGAACTGAAAACAATATCATCCTGCTCAACAGCGCATTATTTATGTTCAATATCTTCTGCATTCCCTGGGCCACTGTAAGTAAGTCATGCCTCATTAAAGCGACACAACGCAAATTTTATGACATTGTTCACGTTGTCTGTATACATTGGCTGCAGTGTTTCTGGGTTGCATTAAGTAACTTTGTGTAAACATACTGTTGACTGAATTTTTGAGTTATGCACAAGGGCAGATTTAGTCGATCGTTCTGTGTGTTTTTTTTTTTTTGTGAGGAGGGCAACACCTACTCGTAATTTCCAGCAGTTTAACCATAAGTTAACCAGCAATGCAGCTTGATCTTTTATTAATATCTGTATCGATGCAGCCTATAATTACTGACAATGGAAATATCTTGGCTCCTCATGTGATGATATGCTAGTGTACGCTGATGTCTTTATTAAGATGTGGATACATTGCAAGGGGTTGCAACATAATGTGACATATTCATGTTTTTATGATTATATTGTTAGTGCAAGATAGTCGTTTGTGTAACAATTAGTTAAACCTGTTGTTATAACCACCGTTAAGTTTTAACACCTTGAACCATTTTTTGGCGACACTATAAAGTAAAGATTTTGAAAAAAATGTTAATAGAAGTAAAAACTGTTTAAGTAAAATTTGTTAAATGTTAAAAACTAATATATTTTTGTTGAATATTGCCCTTAATATCCATGACTGATGGTCCTATTTTTATTTTTGTTAATGGCTACCTACGTTTTTATTTTATAATTATTTGAATGCCTACATCATTTATCTACATGCTATTTTGACATTATATCATAAGCATATACCTTTTATTGTATACACCAAATTCTTAATTTGTAAAATAAATTATATTCTATTGGCAAATTGGCCTTTTTTCGTTGCCCCAGGAGTTGCGCAATAAAACTCCCAGGAATTTTCAAAACTCCAGCCATAGCTCGTTGCAGTAGACAATTTTATTTGATTACTAATCACCAAATAGATTTGGGATTACTAATCACCAAATTGCTGCTACCCTAACATGATTTATGTCAAATTCTGCCAAAGAAATACAATTATGCAATGCAACGGAAACTTTATCGACAAATTGTTTTCTTTGATCCATTCTATAAGTTGTAGACGTTAGCAACTAAATTTTGTATCAGATCTAACAACGCGTATTACAGTTGCAATTATAGCTGCTGGATATAACGCAATTATCGTAGCTGTTTTATGGGCCTGTTCACGACTTTGTGGCACATTTGCTTACGCCAACAAAACGTGCAACTGTAGCAAATATTTATAGATTTGTGATTATTTGCGCTGATATAAAGATAACAACAACAGAAAAAAAGTGATATTAATTATTTAACTAAAAGCCAAGTGTTGTGTGTGTGTGTGCCACTGCACTTAGTCGCATAAATGGTGTGGAATTCAAATTGCGTTACTGTAGAGATATGAGTGGATGATTTAAACTCAATTTAGGCGTTGATTAATAATTCTGGAATTTACCACGAGGGTAGTATGGTGGTTACCTATACGAATAAAAATACTGCTGTTTATATTGATATCATAAATCTGGAGAGGGCGAATATAGTTATAGTTATTCAAGTCATAATAACTTGTTATAATACAAAATATATAATCATGATGCAGATTTCCCAACAAAGTTTATGTTGTGTGTACATTTGACAAAAATTGCATTATTCTCTAAATCATTGATTGGACAAATTAAGGAATTTTTTCTAAAATGTTTATTTCACTGCCGAAGTTAAAAATTATGTTATATAAAGTTAGTAAACATATAGGTCACCATAGGCAAAGACAATACATTAATCCGCATTAACAAACCTTTAAGGAATGGTGTAGGAAATACCATGCACCAAAAGAAAAATTCTAAAGTTCCAATTATTCTGGAAAACACTTCAGCAATCTTCTTCTTACTCGGCGGGAACAACATATATGCAATTAAATGCCGAATGTAGGATACAATTCCAATCTTTTTGTTGTTTTTTCGTTCTGCAGCCACTTCATCATATACTGCAGTTGGGTATGCACATTCCATCAAGTTTATTGCCAAAGACTTATCAAGCTGAAATAGTTTTATCCTTCTTCGCACAATATGTTTCAACATTTCTTCTAGTTGGACGCGTTTAACTACATCGATGCGCTATATACAACGAAGGTAATACTGTTAACGATGATGGGTCAAAATATTTCTCGGAATATTTCTGTATCGAAGAGGGCAGACTGTAGAATAATGGTTAGAACATGCGACTATCAAGAGGGAGATCCATAGTTTTCTTTCATCGCCGACCCCATCAATGTTTTGGACATCAACTTCGCGGTATATTGTTGAGTCAATTGTCATGTCAAGTAACCAGTAAGAAAGTTTCAGTCGGGCAACCCGACTTACATATATCATCACCCTCAGTACAACAAATAATTTTCTATTATACTAATGTTATTACTCGATTTCTAAAGTGGGCGGAGTGGTACATTTGTATGGGAGGTACCAGAAGGGGCGTGTCTAGACTTCTAGGTTTATCCTCCAAAACTTTATCCTGTTATACCTTTACTAAATACAAAATTTAGGCACGATGGCGTTGGGTGTATTGATATTATTACTCCATCTCTAAAGTAGGCGAAGTGGTACATTTGTATGGGAGGCACCAGAAGGGGCGTGTCTAAACTTCCAGATTTCTTCTCTAAAACTTTTTCCTACTTGAATTTACTAAATACAGAATTTAGGCACGATCGCGTTAGGTCTATTAAAAATATTAATCGATTTCTAACGTGGGCGGTACCAGATGGGTATGGGAGGTACCAGATGGGGCGTGACTAGACTTCCAATTTTTCTTCTCGAAAACTTTATTCTGTTAAAGCTTTAATAAATAAAGAATTTGGGTACTATCACGTTGGATTTATTGACATTATTACTCCATATCTATGGTCAGCGGAAAGGTACATTTGTATGGGAGCTACCAGAAGGGGCGTGGCTAGACTTCCAATTTTTTTCCAAAACGTTATCCTGTTATAGCTTGTCTAAATACAGAATATGGGCACGATCGCGTTAGGTATATTAATAATATTAATCGATTTCTAAATTGGGCGGTACCAGATGGGTATGGGAGGTACCAGATGGGGCGTGGCTAGACTCCCAATTTTTTTCTCAAAAACTTTATCCTGTTAAATCATTTCTAAATAAAAAATTTGGGTACGATCACGTTGGATTTATTGACATTATTACTCTATCTCTATAGTGGGAGGAACGGTACATTTGTATGGGAGGTACCAGAAGGGGCGTGGCTAGACTTCCAATTTTTTTCCAAAACTTTATCCTGTTATAGCTTTACAAAATACAGAATTTGGATACGATCCTGTTGAGTGTATTGATATTATTACTCGATTTCTTAAGTGGGCGGAATGATGCATTTGTTTGGGAGGTACCAGAAGGGCCCATTTACAAAACCGTAAGTAGTTTAGGGAAAATATTAACTCCTGCAAAATTTCGAAACAGTTGTTTGCTTTTTGCAAAAGTTATCGTGCGCACCAGCCGGACAGACATGGCTCAAAATGTCATGAATAGAATTTGGTTCAAAGATACCTAGGGTCTTAAGTGACTCCTTTCATGTGTTACACTTTTACAAGTACAGACACTGTGGTGCAAAAATGAGCCAATCTTATAAACAAAGTATGTAACTAAATATTTTTTATACTTTTTATTAAATTATTTTCAAATTTTTTGCTAAATTTAAAATATGAATGTGTACAATATGTAAAGCAATAACAAAAATATAACTTACATAACCGTAAGTAAATAAAAACATAACTTTTTCTAAATCAGTCCATAGGCACACTTTTGCTCCAAGGTTTTGCCTATCTAAATTTAATAATTAATCCAGTTCATTTTAGCTTTCTTCAAATGATTCATCCTATGTAGTGTTACTTCACAATAACGCTAGAAGCTATTCAATACCTCATTCATGGGGTGCAAAGGGAAATTAAGTAAGTTTGTTATTATACACGATTCTGTGTCATAGAGCGAAAGATGTGACCGGTATCTCGAACAGTTGGATTTTCATTCGCCGAGAGAAGGTTCTGTCCAACTGCTCCCGAAGGACAACGAAAGAGGGGGAGACAGAAACTCCGAAAAAAAGACTAAGTGGCGGAGATATTATTGTAACTAGGGGTTTCCAACTAAAAGGGCGCGCCTGACGCCCCTTGAAAGGCCGAAGCGCCTGGAACTCATTATCAAACAAGGTGATAAATCATGTGTTAATGGCACAAATCTAATAAGGACATCTAAGTAAGTAAATGAAAGACAAAGTATAAAAATGTAATTGTCTTTCTTAGCAATTACCTTAACGCTAATGCAACTGCTGTCATTTAGCTGACTTAATAAATGAACACAATTTTCACATATGTAATGGTGATTGGTTAATTTGAGCTTGCTCGTTATCCCAGCGGTGGAAAACATTAGAAGGAAGGCCTTCGTTCATGAGTTTGATATATTTACTGTTTAAAAAACCCCTTCCACGGAAATTAACAATTTTTTCCATTTGGAAGATATCCAATACCCCTTATATTTGGAAGCGAGAGGGTATGTGTATGAAATCCCTCTGCCTTCCTTTCAAAGGCCTCTGGCAAGCCTTCATACATGTTAAAAAAAAACGTAGTAACAATTCTTTTTATATAGAAGGCATACAATACCCCTGCTATTTGGAAGCGAGAGGGGATGTGAATGAAATTCCTCTGCCTTCTTTTTACATGTCTTTGGTAGGTCTGTCCATAAAATGCCTAAATCTGATGAAAAATCATGCGTTCTGTATTCCTTATTTGAAATCTTATTCCCATTGCATTATATGAGAAAGGCCTCCCACAATCCGCCGCTGGGATGTGCAAAGAAAAATTAAATACTTGTACATTTTGTTTGTAAATACATAATACGATGTCAACAATTTTAATATTAATATATTTTTGCTTACTTAAATGGACATCATGTCAACATTAGTATCGATAACACCACATGAAGCTGGTTGGTATGTTTGGAAGGACATTATGTGAGATCTACTGTAGTGAACGTAGTATCACTGCTAATGCACATTGCCTGTTTAAATTCCGGAAGACGAATGCAATATACTCTCGTGATTAAATCTCTTTTATGAGTACATTTGTCATAGGCTATGTACTAAGATATATTCATAAAGGTGGCGTTAACAGCAAGGTGGGTTTTACTTTTCTGGTTAAGGAATACATTTGGACTATCAAATACATTAAAAAGGTACATGGAAATGGATAACATTGACAACTTTATGATGTAAAACAATTTGCTGTTGTTGCATCTTTTTCCGTAGACGAAATAAATGAAAATTTAGTCTAAATTGGCTTCTGCTGATAATAATTTCATAAACTTGCATGTGTATATCCATTTCAATAGTATGAATAGACACATTCGTTAACGCATTGATTCTATAAAATGTGAATAACCTCTTTATGTTACATAAGAATTGTTTACTTTTGACACTATCCAAACAAATTTCATGTTAAAATGTTTGTGTTTCATAATCCAAAAAACAGGTGCAGCTGAAATTATCAGGAATATAATACCACTTATTGTGCATTGCGACTTTCATCAGGGTTTTTGTCTTTACCGCCTCTTAACAAGACTTAAACATGTTAATGACAGAGTATTCATTTCAAATTTGTAAAGGATTCAAGGAAAGGTCAGAGTTGTAAAATAATGTAAACACAAGATTTAAATTACAAGTTGTTCAAAATTGGACCGGAATTAATGAATTTAATATGCTAACAGGTACGTTTGGCAAACACTTCAACCAAAATGTCTTTATCTTCAGTAATTTTATTGTGCATAAACAGTTCGAACAAACATATTGAATAAACCAAAGCAACTACATGTACTAGGTAGGTATATGCTTTTTGGCATGCGTATATAAGGTAGGTTCAAAAATAATTCTCTACAAAAATTGTTAATATTACAGATATAGAGAACAAAACCAGTACGGAAATATCAGACAGTAGACTAATTTACCTACATCATCATCATCATAAGACTTTTTCAAAAATTTAGATAGATTGCTATTAGAAATATAAAGTACTATTCAAATATTATATTGATGAGTAGTAGAGATACTAGATAAGTGTGGCAACATTTGTTATTATACTCCTTTGGGATGATGGTATGTTTGATTTGATATACCCAAGGGATTAAAGTACCAATGATCTTGGGGTGAAATGAGTTTCATGAGTTCTTTCTATGCCGATTTAGCTATGCCTGTCTGTCCGGCGAGCTGGTACTACTAGAACTCTCCTAAAATGTTACGCATTAAGTTATATTTATTTAGTAAATACAAAAAAGTTAAATCTTCCAACTTGTATTCCATACATGCTCAGCATGTATCGCGCACCATCATTTCAATACATACATGTGGTGTGCCACCCTATTCTTCATGCGTCTAACAGTGTAAAAGAGTAAAAGTCAACAAATTCAAAATGCCAACATTGTGCTACGTATTGACACTATACAGGCACTGCACTTTAACAGTGGTGTTAAACATTTGGTATTGTGAAGTCAGTCATGCAGTTTTTTATTTCTGGCGAATTTTAAGATTATAACACCATGTTCTGTTGACACTGCTCTATGCAAGTTAGAGTCCATTCAAGTTACACTACTACACTACTCTCTGTTGGAAATTCATTTTTAAGAAGTCGCTGAAATCGCAGATATGTTACAATGGGAGAGTTGTTGACTTATTTTATTTTAGTATTTGCAGACAGGTCAAGTAAAATGTATTACATACAATATATACAATTTTTGGACAAGTTGCAAAATGTCATTGTCTCCTTGACTGAACAGTTAAGTTTGGTATTAGATTTGAATGAAATTTATAGTAGCAGTTGAGTACCTTGTCATCGATGAGAAGTGCTTGATTCTTAGAAGTTATTATGGATGTCAATAAGTAAAAGTATAGTAAGTGCGTATAGTGGGAAATGGGGGATTTTCTAATTTGAGTTTTCTGATCGTTATTCACTTGACAACGTCCGTTAGATCACGAGTTTTCCGGACCGTGCCACTGAACATCCGTTCAGTGGTAGCAAATGTAACAAGGCGCACTTTTGAGTAACCTAAGTGGCACTAATGCGTCTTATGTTGTAGGTAACAGAAATTACTGACGCTTAACACAACGGCTCTCTTAGTGGCTTTGGCAGCCTCAAGAAACTGGGTCCGGGCCTAATAAGCCACTCTTCTTAAATTAATAAAAAATTTTAATTAATCGCAAACCATTTTGCATAACTTTATGATCGACTTGCAATACAATCAAAACATTTATGAATGGAACACGACTTCGTTCATATGGCCACCGCGTGCACGTCAGCAGCGGTCGATTCGTTGGACCTAATTTTCGATGACTCGCGTTTAATGTTGTATCTGAGTTCTTGCAACGTAGTCAGCATGTTAGCATAGACCGATGGTTTGACGAAGCCAAAAAAAAAAAAGTCTAGAGGCGTTATTTCGCCCGAACGAGGCGTAACGTGTGCTGTGTGGCTTGTAGCACCATCCTGTTGAAACCACATGTCGCCCAAGTCCATATCTTCAAATTCGGAACAAAAACTAATCGGTAATCATGCTTCGTAGTTGTCAAACGACTTCGACATCTGGTCTTTCGGTTTAACCCTGTAAGTAACCGAATAGCCACAACTCGCATTAAGGCGAAATATTTTTACATCCCACTGATTTGTGTACACGTCGCAACGGAAGATGAAGGGCATTGAAAATGCATTCTATGGGCGCCTAGAGAAAAATATATGAGCGGGGTAGTGCTCACGCTAAAAAAGGAAGGGAAGATGCTCTTGGCGTAGCTGTCGGAAAATTCAGACTGTACAACAACACCTTCGTTTACGAATTCAAACTGGTTAGCTTCGCCTCGGCATGATATATGGTATGGCGTCTATTGAAGGAAAGGGAGAGCCACGATATCGAAAATTAAAAGGATGCAGGAGAAAGCCGACAGTTGTTTTGGAACAGGGACCCAGACCTGTAAGGAAAGAGAAGGAAATCGGGACACAGACACTCAGACTATGGTGTAATTATGCAAGGAACACTTTGGTTCTCTGCTTGGTCCCAGAGGCAGAATAAGTGACTGAATCACGCCAATCATCGACGATGGACTAGATTGCCCAACGACACGGCAATTGACGACATAAAAGCCATGAAGTTGCCCAATGGGCGGCCGTCTGAAAGTTTTAAGGTCGGCGGCGATAAACTGGAAAATAAATGCATGCTCTATGATTGGAATCTGGCTGTTCTATGTCCTGTGCTTAACAAAGACGATCCCAATCTGTGTACCAGCTATCGCGGGATCAGCCTTTTGACTATCACATACAAGGTAACGTCAAGTGTGTTGTGTGAAAGACTAAAAGACATTATAGCGAACCTGATTCGACCATATCAGTACAGTTTTATACCTGGTAAATCCAGGAGCGACCGATATTCACACTGCGACAAATCCCATGAATTGCAGATCGACACTTACCATCTATTCATAGATTACAAAGACGCATTCGACAGTCCGATACGACAACAATTGTTAGAATCTATGGCTGAGATTGGTATTCTGACGAAGCTGATACACCCATGCGGAATATCCCTGACTGACACGGTCTTTAGTGAAAATAGGCAAAATTGGACAAAACCATTTTCTACCAAACGAGGCTTTAGAAAAGGCGATAGTCTGTCATGCGATCTCTTCAACATCATAGTGGATAAGATCATTCGGAAGGCTGCAGTAAACACGACTGATTTCATCTTTAATTAAAAACACATGCTGCTCGCTTATACCGATTATATAGATATCATTGACCGAAGACTGCGAGATGTTACTGCGGCATTGTCAAGCATTAAGAAACAGTCGACAGAAGTGTGTCTGCTGAAGCAAAACCAAGTTATTTGTTTCAACTAACACAGAATCTACTTGTTTGAGACTCTGCGTGAAAGTTGAAGGCTCTACGAAAAATGACCCAAATGCAAAAAGCCAAAAAAAAAACCAAAAATATCCAAAAAGTATAAACATTTCCTTAAAAATATATTCTCAAAAATTTTTGTTTTTCGTTTATCATCAATATAGTGGCACCCTACAACCTAAGGTGCATCATGGTCCCAGCACCAACTTAAAAAAACAGCAATTTTATTAAAATTGCTGCTTTATTTTAAGGCGTATTTGGGGGAACACGGCATTTGCTTTTTGTTTTAGTCCCCCGTCCCTTATTCTGCACTTTTGCAAATTGCTCAAAAAATGTAAAATTCTTAAAAAATAGGTTATTTTTCATCCCTTCATTTTGCAAATGAACCAGTAAGAAAGTTTCAGTCGGGCAACCCGAGTTACATATACCATCACCCTCAGTAAAACAAAAAATTTTCTATTATTTTGATATTATTACTCCAATTCTAAAGCGGGCGGAGTGGTACATTTGTATGGGAGGTACCAGAAGGGGCGTGTCTAGACTTCCAGATTTTTTTTCTCCAAATCTTTATCCTGTTACGGGTTTACTAAATACCGAATTTGGGGACGATCGCGTTGGGAGGTACCATAAGAGGCGTCGCTAGACTTTAAATTTTTTCTCCAAAACTTTATCCTGTAATAATGTAACAAAATACAGAATTTCGGCACGATCGTGTCGAATGTATTGATATTATTACTCCATCTCTAAAGTGGGCGAAGTTGTACATTTGTATGGGAGGTACCAGAAGGGGCGTGTCTAGACTTTCAGATTTTGTCTCCAAAATTGTATCCTGCTTGTACTTTACCAAATACAGAATTTGGGCAGGATCATGTTAGGTCTATTAATAATATTAATCGATTTCTAAAGTGGGCGGTACCAGATGTGTATGGGAGGTAGCAGATGGGATGTGGCTACACTTCCAGTTTTTTTCTCAAAAACTGTATCCTGCTATAGCTTTACTAAACAAAAAAAATTGAGTACGATCGCGTTGGTTTTTTTTTGTATTATTACTTCATCTCTAAAGTGTGGGTGAATAGGTACATTTGTTTGGGTGGGTACCAGAATGGTCGTGGCTAGACTTCGAATTTTTTTCCGACATTTTATCCTGTTATAGCTTTACTAAATACAGAATTTTTGTACGATCCCGTTGGGTGTGTTGATATTATTACTCGATTTCTAAAGTGGGCGCTATGGTGGATTTGTATGGGGCATTTTTGTTTTCTTGTTGGTGGCATTTTGCATTTGATCCTTTTTGATAGAGCCAACATTGACACTTTGAAGTGACATATGATTTTGTCTACCTTGGCTCCGCCGTATACAAAAATAATAATGTCTGCCTGGAAATCAAGAGACGAGAATTGATTACAAATTGCCGCTGATACGCGCTAAGCAAACGATTTAATGACAAAGCCCTCTCTCGATGAACAAAGATCTGACTAATCCTACCAGCGACGCTCTACAGTGCCGACTAATCTATACAGGGAGTCTTCGAAAGAAAACACTTCGCGGAGTAATTGGACCCATAATCTTTACCGGCGAGTATCGTCGACTGATGAACCATAAGCTGTACTACTACGACGACGTAATCACGCGTGTTCGTATAGACCAAATGCGCTGAGTTTGACACGTTGTACGAATGGATAAAAATACAGCTGGAAAAACTTTCGGCAATAAACTTGATGGCTGGAGCAGGAGGGGGCGACCAAAAATTCGTTGGATGGACAGGTGATGTACACCAAACTTGGTGAGACGAACAATCTACGGAGCGCATAAGACCAAATTCTTGAAATTTGAATTCTTTGCTATGTGCAGCTACTGATGGATGACTTTTTATTTCTACTGCCATGGATAGGTGATGTACACCAAACTTGGTGAGACGAACTATCTACGGAGCGCATACGGCCGAATTCTTGAAATTGGAATTCTTTGCTTTGTGCAGCTACTGATTGATGATTTTTTTTTTCTACTGCAAAATACTCTAAGAACCCAACATATGTTGCATAACTAAATAAAATAACAATAGGAGTACGACTGTTTTACAGCATCTTAGACCTTTAATTTTTATAAATATTCACATTCACATATTCAAATTTAGTTTTTTTGATTGGTAGGGTGGCCTTTTTTTAAAATGTTAAAATTGGACATAGGTTCTTTCTATTCACATAAAAGTTTATCACTTTACGAAACATGCCTAATTGGTTGGAAAGAATTCGTATCCATTTTGACTTATTTTTATTTAAATTTGTGGCTTAGCCAAATTGTTTAGATATCTTCGATGAAAATTAGAAGATATTTAATCAAGTACATTTATTTTGTTATCAGTAAGTCAACACTTAATTCCGTTTTGCTATTTTTTCATAAGATTATCCACTTCAATGTTAATTTGTAACAACCCGTGATGAAAACACATTTGTACACTGCCCTTCCTTTCGAAAACACTATAATTTACCAATGCATTTAATTTTGATCTAATAGAGTTGTTACTATATTAACGAATAATTTTTATTTTGATTATTTTTTGCTAAGTATAAACTTTTATCAATATTAATTACTTTAAAAAAACTTTTAAACATATCTCCAACATGGAAAATCCATTTCCATACACTTTAGCTAGGCTACTAAATTACTGCCGCAATGAATCAGTAGTTTGAATCACACAGTGAGTTAGGTCAGCCAGTAATTTTGTGTTTAGATGAATGCAGCCAACAAGATGAAAAGATTGGGCAAAATAAACTCATTGGTCATACGACAACAACGACTTTTGTAACACCAATAAAAAATTGTGGGTGGTGTTTCGTATCAATTTTAGCAATTCCCGCATATCAGATTGCGTTGTAACGTAACACCAGGCGACAGGGACAAATAAATAATAATAAGCTATGAGAAATATTGCCAATGGTCGTATCTCATGCATTTATGCAATTTGTCACAACGAATGCGTGTCTCTAGATTATAAACTCTTAATAGTATCTGCAGAGCTGGCTGCCAACGCCGTTGTACAAATGCGGTTAGTGAAACAATCTATGTTGCAAACGAAAATGAAAAAATACAAAGTTATTTTATCTTAAGCATTGGTTAATTTATCAATGCGTGAGTCGAAATGTTTATTTACGCCATACACTCTTATATGAATTTAAAGAATTTGTAAATTGGAATATTAATGAATTGAACTTTTCGGTATTAATGTATTTGTATCAATAAAATATGGAATATGATGGTAGGAACAGAATTTTCTTTTATTTCGTTTGTTAACAATTGATCAGTTATAGCTAGGGTGTTCAAAACCGAAACCAAAAACCGCCTAACCGGTTTTTTTCTCCGAAACCGTACGCCGGTTTCCTCAAAAGTGCTAATTTCGAATACCCGGTTTAACCGGATTTTAGATGCCGGTTAACCGGTTTTTCAAAAAGGAATATTTCAACAGAACATTATTAGGTTAGTTCTAGGCAAGTCGGCATAAAGGTTGTTAATACTTATCCGATATCCTTGGGCAAATTTCAGAGGAAGCTTTTTGCAATTTCCTAACGCAATACGAAATTCTGTTTGCAAAATGCTGCTAGATGACTGTTTGCTCTTACCTTTAATTGTGTGGGTAGCAGTCTGTATTCATATAAAAAACATTCATTTGTCGATTTCTCCTGAACTAAGTATCCAATCACAAGGGCTTAATTTGTGATAATTATGCAAATGTTGTGAAATCAATAAAATATAGTTGAGATTTCATCTTGCAATGACTGGGAAGCCGTCGATACTGATATGAAAACATTCAAACTGTGTGTCCGATCGCAAATAGAACCATAATTTATGATCACTCATCTTGAAAAAGATTAGGATCTCGCCTTGAAATGGGTGGGAAGTTGTCGATATTCATATGAAAAACTTTTAGTGCCTTTATCTCCTATACTAAGCATCCATTTGTAAAAAGAAGTCTAACTTTAGATAAAATCGATACCTTAATTCTAAACCAAGCTAAGTTTAAAATCTAAGTTTTACAGGAAACGCGATTAAAGGTTTTGAGTAATATAGATTCCACTTATATGTTAAGTTTAAATTTCCTTATAACTTCGCACCACTTATATGTTAAGTTCAAATTTCCTTATGACTTCGCACAGTGGTTCCGTCCATAGGCCAAAAATCAAAAAACTAATCACAAAGTATTAAAATAAAATTTAAACAAATTATCTCTTAAATGTCCAAACTTCATAATGGTAAACCAGATTCTTCTGAAAATCTAAGGGGACTTTTTAAAAATAGAATTTAACCATGAACATTTGTTCGCGCTTTTGTACGTTGGTCAAATAATTTAAAACAAGAGTGCACTTCAAAACGGATTGCTCATTGCATAAGCCTAATAAATTAAATTATTCTTAATGGATTTTAAAATTAAAAGTATTTATTTAATCTCCACAAATTTATAAAAACTAATTCTTGTCAAATTAATGTTTTAGGTAACGTATTTGTTTGATCCTATTTTGTGCGTCTTCATTATGATTATTTAGAGTTTTAGTTGTGTTCCCCCCAGATCCCCCTTTAGGTCTCTTTTCCATTGTATTTGTCGTAGTCTTAAGGTAATAAAAGTGTTAAAGTTTATTGCGGAAATTTGCGGATGTGCGTGTAGTTTTTAATATACTAAACCGCCTTCTTTTTAAATCCTCAAACGTAGGTAAGAGGGTAAGTATAATTTCATAAGTGAAAAAGTCTAACGACCCCAATTATCTCGACCCAAATTATCTTAAAACCAAATTTGTTTAAAGATTTTTTAAGACGATTGTCCCATTTCCGTCGGTCCGGCTGGCTGGCCGGTTGGCTTGCTGGTTGGAAGTATAACGGATGGGCATGATAATTTGAGTAAACCTTAACTGATCTTTATGAAAATTTACCAGTTTTAATATTCCAAAATGAAGTTACGTTATTGTAAATAAGCAGAATTGCCCCACCCTTTCTGGTACCTCCCATGCAAACTTACCTATTTATGGATATATTATTTCTTCCAAACGAAACACTACATGATCATGAACTTTGGCGGACTAATATTCTTATAAAACCAGGTAAAACTATAGAAAATCGGAACTTTTGCCGCGCCCCTTATGCCACCTCATTGTATATAAATGACCTAATTTAACGTAATATTCCCACAAGCATATTCTTTTTCAGTAAAATTTTTTTCCAAGGAAAACTTAAGGTGAATACGGACTATGTTGCTCTACCGCTTCTGGGGATGTCTTATACAAAATTATTAACATATTTTTGGGAAAATTAATACTTCTCTCATAACATTTAAACGAAAAACCGGAGTATACTTGAATGTGGTCAGTAGGATTATCTTGTAATCCGACGCAAAACCTCGCAAAACCGAAATATTAGATTCAAACGGTTTTACATACATATCATTTTTGTAAGAGATATTGAATTGAACTTTTTATAACTGTTGTTAGTTTTGCTACATGTCTGTAAACTTCTGGCCATACGACCGAGAGACCTATTCCCGATCGTTTAAGCTACATAAGAAATTTCTTTTTCAATTTCATTAACTCGAGAGTAAAACAATGTCGTACATAGGGTGAGGGTATTTATCAGTCAGTTCACCTGGTTGAAATTTCTGTACTGGCTTAAATATTTTTTAAGAGCCCTGCTGAACATTTCAGCTCTGTACTACCATTAGAAGTATTTTTGGCCGCGCCTCCATACAAGCGGATCCACTGTGCTTCGGTTTGGATGTACTGATCATCATGAGATTTATATAGAATTTAAACTGAAGAAAATTGAATTAAATAATTTTAACAAATTGCAAAGATGCTAAGTTGACTTAGCATACTTTAGAATTAAGGTATCGATATTCATTTGTGTTCATATTTATTTTATATTTGTATTTATTTTACAATTTCCGAATCCGAACGAAACCGGTTAACTCGGTTTTTTACTTTATCAGGTATTCGAAAACCGAATTGTTGGAAAAATTTATTTTTCGAATAAACCGGAAACCGGTTTTCTGAAAAATTCAACTATTTGAACACTATAGTTATAGCTAATCGACTTATTTATGTAGGATGTTTCTTAGCCAAATACAATGCAGAGGTGGTGTGTTCTTCGAGAGCCTAGGAAGCAAGTCCGACTACAGGTATAAAACGTAATCATTTGCAAGAAAAACAAAATTTCTACTTTATATATAATAGGCGAGAATGTAGTTATATAAAATGAACAACATCGATTAGCTTATTTCCTGCTTTTCACATCAATGATCCCGCCTCTACAAACTGTTGTCCAATAACGAATTTGGAACATAGATTGATTATAAAATTTACAAGTTGTTACATCGCAAAAATTTCAAAAATTTAAAAGGAAGGGTTAACGTATTTACACGTTCCTATTCGTTTATACAAATTACATTGCAACACAATTGTTCTGCTCATATTTCCCAAAGTATCTCTTATATTCTCCCATTAAGGCGCCTTAACAGATTTTCAACCTGATAATAAAAAAAACACATACACAAAAATACAATACTCTGACGCGCCATGGCCACAAAAAGCTGTCAAAGGTTTACCAAAGGGCTGGCCGCATTTCGCATCAATTGTGAGGACATGGAAGAAATTTCATTTTCTGACGCTAACAAGTAATAAAACATTATTTCTGCCCAGTATTGTTGGGATACACATTTTATAAAACGCCCCAAATTTAGCCAAGTCTTTAGGACGAGTAGAGAAGCTTGCTTTAATTGAAAATAAAAATAAAATAAAATTTTACGATATGACTTTTAAAACACCATAAAACAGAAATAATAATAACTGAAACAAGCAACCACACCTCAATGTCGAGGCTACTACATGCAGATACAGTAACTGCATTAAACGCGCTTTGCAGCTTTTTAATGCATCATGCATCATGATGCTCACAATCTTGACAACGTAAAGCTTTCCACAATGAGCCATTGGTTTCGTGAATAAGTTCGCGGTCAATAACTGATGTCAATCTACCTTAATGTGTATCCGAATTGGTATTTGTTATCGCCACCGCAAAACGGACATAACTTGAAATTGTGTGAACTTTTTTGTTCTTGGAATAAACGATTAAGTTATAAGCAAGAATGATATCTATTTAATAACACTTTACTACAGTTAGAGTGACCTGATGAAAGTTAAGGGAAAACGTACTAGTAATAGTCATGTTCAGCAATAAAAGCTTAATTTAATTGAAATTATATCTTAAAGGTAAATAAATAAAAGACGCAAATTAACTATATTTCATGTTGCATTTAAACATTAAGGACAAAAACTGCCCATGACACAAGTATGACCTACTAAAATACAGATCAGTTGAGATTATTAGCCGATCATATATTTGAAAAGTTTATCCTGTAGAACTGTCTTCAACAACAATAGGCAATAAAGAATATGTTATTTATCTTCTTAAATCTCATAAAATATACAAAAAAATCAATAAAGCAATTTCAGTCAGTTGAACTAACTGATTAATACCCTCAGCCACTGGGGGTGTTGAAATTATTACTCGATTTCTAAAGTGGTTGGAATGGTACATTTGGGAGATACCAGAAGGGGCATGGCTACACTACCAGTCTTTTCTTCACAATTTTATTATGTTATAGCTTTACTAAATATAGAATATGGGCACGATCGCGTTGGCTGTATTGCAATTATTACCCGATTTCTAAAGCGACCGGAACGGTACATGTGTATGGGAGGTAACAGAAGGGGCGTTGCTAGACTTCTATTTATACAATCACCGTTAGGGATGAGGGTATATATCATTTGATACGACCCAAAAGTGTAACACATAGAAGGAGTCACTTTAGACCCTAGGTTTCTTTGAACCAAATTCGATTCATGATTTTTTAAGTCGCTGACCCATGTCCGTCTGTCTGGCTGTCCGTACTTACGGTATTGCAAATGGGCTACATGGCCCCGCCTCTTCTGGTACCTCCCATACAAATACATCTTTCCGCACACTTTAGAAATCGAGTAATAATATCAATACACCCAACGTGATCGTACCCAAATTCTATACTTAGTAAAGCTTTAACTCGATAAAGTTTTGGAGAAAAAAACTGAAATTCTAGCCACGCATCTTCAGGTACCTGGTCTTCCAGTTTTTTTCTCCAAAACTTTATCCTGCTATAGCTTTACTAGATACAGAATTTGGGCACGATTGCGTTGGGTGCATTGATATTATTGCTCGATTTCTAAAGAGGGCGGAGTGGTACTTATTTATGGGAGGCACCAGAAGGGGCGTGGCTAGACTACCAGTTTTTTCTCCAAAACTTTATCCTGGTATAGATTTTCTAAATACAGATTTTTCTGTATAAACAGTCTTAACACGTGTATTGCTTCATGAGTTATACGGCTGAGAAGATACCTATATTGGAGCTTGTATGATGTATATGGCGAAGTATTTTTATACCCTCACCCTAAAGTTGGCGGTACCAGATGTGTATGGGAGGTACCAGATGGGGCGTGGATAGACTTCCAGTTTTTTTTTTTCTCAAAAACTGTATCCTGCTATAGCTTTACTAAAATAAAGAATTTGGGTACGATCGCCTTGGATTTATTGATATTACTACTCCATATCTAAAGTGGGCGGAAAAGTACATTTGTATGGGAAGTACCAGAAGGGGCGTGGCTAGACTTCCAATATTTTTTTCCAAAACTTTATCCTGTTATAACTTAACAAAATGCATAATTTGGGCACGATCGTGTTGGGTGTATTGATATTATAACTCCATCTGTAAAATAGGCGGAGTTGTACATTTGTATGGGATGTGCCAGAAGAGGCGTGGGTAGACTTTAATTTTTTTTATATTATATTTATATATTTATATTTATCCCGTTATAGCATTACTAAATATAGAATTTGGGAATGATTGAGTTCGATGTATTGATATTATTACTCGATTTCTAAAGTGGGCGGAATTGTACATTTGTATGAAAGGTGCCAGAAGTGGCGTGGCCATGTAAAAATAAGGGAGATAACATAGCTGCAAACCTATGCTTATTACCATAATGAATTAAATGCATTGTAACGCGTTGGTTGTCTTAGTAATGGTGTAAGATCGATTATTTAAATATGGCAGAGTTAACAAATGAAGTCATAAGCTGAAAACTCCCAGCATGGCGGAGTACTTCGATTCCTGGCCGATGATGGTTATTATAATTTAGTAGCCTAGACGAGGTGTTGTTAGTAAACCGAGAAGCGGAGTGAGCGAACTACGACTAAATCGACTACGAAGATTTTACAGATTCGGTTTTAAGTTCGACTTTAAATAAATGGTGTCTCCTTGGCAAGGTCTTCGGACCTGGTACTGTAATGAGCTCGTTAAATGTTGAGAGAAGTGGAGTTCATAGACTCTTATGATAGTAATTTACTGCAGTTGATATTGATGAATGTAATGTTCAGAGAAAATGTGTACAATGACGTTGCCGAAGTTGATTGATCGAAATATGTTTGAAACACGGATAGGGAACTTTGTTCCTAGTTGGAAGAGGGCAACAATGAGCAATAAGTACTAACTCGATAATTGGGTTAAGAGCTATTGTTCTGGACGGGATCCAAATTCCTGATGCCGTTTGTATCTGCTCAGAGAGAAATAGTTATGTGGTAATGCATGTGTCTTAATAAATCTTGTATTGTTTCGAACCGAGGACAAGAATACGGGCCTTAACACCGTCAATATAATATGTTCTAGTGGGGTCAGACGTTCAAAGTGATACTACATACATATTAAACATACACAGCAATCTGTTCTACGCCCTGTGCTCCAAATGTGTGCCCCAATTACCATGGGGTAAGCCTTTTAAACCTTGTAGATGACATAGTAGATGGACCAGATTAAGGGGATGAACACATGTTTTTCTTACCAAATAGGAAGAAATATAACATAACAATAGTTAAGTTATGAAGTCTAGAAATGGGTGATACTACGATTTAAAATGTATTTCGATGGGATTTTGACCATCTAACAACTTCATTGCATATATAAATATCAAGACATAAATTTAGATTTAACTAATTTCTACAATTTGAACTGAACTTCAAAGCTATAATTAATTGATCACTGCATATATAAAACTGTATATATTCTCTTGGCTACTCCATAAGCTGCAACATGATATGCAATACTAAATTAAGTTTATGGTACGAAAAGAAATGATTTAACTACATCAATTTAAACCGCAAGTCTTAGGTAAATTGTAACTGTAATTTTGCAGGCAAATCCCATACCCAGAGAATGCTTAAACCATTACCAATAGAAATGGATAAAGGAATCATCCAGGTCAAGCGACTCAAACTACCCAGTACCGACGAAGGCCTTTGACAAGATTACACATAACATGAATTGAACACAAACCAACAAACGATTGAATTGCTTACCCGTATCGTTTCGACAAATCCACAATGAAGCTGAAATCGTTAGATATGAAGATGAACCGCGCCTCACTTGGTTTTATTGCCACTAAAAAAAGCGGTTAAGTTACTTACTGTTACTAAATTTACAGTTAATCCAAAATTTGTTAAACAAGAATAAACTTAGTGCCACAGAATGGCACAGAAAATGACGATTCATTTGGAGTACGGGGCACTTTAATGAAGCCCAATTAATTGACACGTATTAAGGACGACTTGCAGTCAGAACCAAATAATAATGAATTAAACCATAGAGTTCCCTTTTATAGAAATACTGAATTCTGTTAAATTTTTTTGACCAAGAAGAGGATACATTATATAAACTATTTGTAATGAATTTAATTACTGCTGTCTTATAATTCAATATTCTGCAATGAATAGAGTACAAATTGCTTATGTTTGGTAATGTTCTAACATAACGATAAGAGCATAAGATATGAAGTACTAAAATGTACACTAAATAATTCATATATTGATGAATTATAGATTAGTGGAATTTTTGTCGTTCTAATGGAAGTATAATTAAAAAACCATTTCTCTTTTTACAAAATGCTTATACTTGGTATTATATTTATAGAATCACTTAAAATTTGTTTTCGTAAGTGATCCTGGAATTGGATGCCCCGTCGAGCATATCGATACTTACTTCTTGTCTTCTCAGAATTACTTACTTACTTACTTACTTAAGCAGCCCATTACAACATACGAATTTGGATCATAAATTTGGGGCCTTAAGTATTTAACAATTTCACACGCTTCGGTCTACTGCGTGCGTTCTTCAGTTAGTCCTACCAGGCACGTCGCACAGTGGGGTATTGAACACCCAAAACGGAGATTAATTCCGATCTTTGCCAAATTTGGCACAGATGTTCCTTTTGCTATAAGATTGATTGGTTTGAAGTTTTTAAGAAATCGGTCCATATATACATATAGTCCCCATATATATACTTACATGTATATATACTGTAGTAGAATCAAACCTTTATAAAAGCTACGGTTTGTATCCGATCTCTTTGAAATTTAATATTGACTTATGTTTTAACTGTTTAAAATATATATAAATGCTTATGTACATATGTATACACACTTATCTGTTTATATACAGAGTGGACTGTATACATTTGAATAAGTATGTGCAATCTCGGAGGGTGGGGCGGAGGCGTTGGTTAAGGAATGGGAATTCATCATTACAGCGTCATTCCAAGTTGTTGCATATATAATGCAAAGCGTGCACAGAATGCTCACGCTGTCTAATCGACTGGTCGCCATCTTTAGTAACGGTCTCCTCTACAGGCGCAACATTCTCCTCTATGTCGGATGGAAGTGGTATTTTTGGTTGCGTATTACACAGTAACGTACACTGAGGCCAACATTTGAGAATGATATTGACAATAGCGCTTTCAGATAGTCTATTATGCACACTACTCGAAAAATATATTTTACAAAAAAATTATTTTTGGAGCCGCTGCTTCCATTTCAGTTACTTCAAGACAAAATGTCAAACAATATTAAACACCAGTCAAATAACAGTTTGTAATCAGTCACTCGTGTTTTGTAAATAAAACCATTTAAAAAACAAACCTCGAAATGAATCACATTTTATAAATGTAACTTGAACTAGTTAGAAGGTATTTCTCTGAATTTTGCATGAAAAACTAGTTTTAATGCATGTTATTAATAAGTTCTGAATTAATTTTCCCGAATATGTTGATATTTTAGCGTTTTGAAAAAATTTGCTGTGACGGCTATAAAATCTAGAGTTGTTGTGAAATAATGTAATTTAACCATATTTTCAATTTGAATTTTATCAAGGCAAATAACCATATATTGCCTTATGTAGGGTATAATTAAAAATTAATGCTCAGCAACTAATTGCAATAATGCAAAGACAAAGAAAATGTGGACAAATCAAACCAAAGGAATTTTCCACCGTTTTCGCAGGGGTGACTTACATCACAATTTATTTAATAAAACAAACTGGCGCAAAAACGCGCAAAATGTTTTTCTTGATTTTGCAAGTACAGATGTTATATTTTACAATTATGTTAATTTTTCAACACGGTTTTACCCGGAACCATTTTAAAAATCTTCATTCATTTCAAAAATACCTTAAATTTAGACCATTTTTTCATAAATAATTAAAAATTATTGTATGTATTTATTTTATACAACTAATTGTTAATCCTGTTCTTCAATAGCTGAAGTTAAATGATCCATAACAATAATTGGATTTGTAAATGACTAAAAGGCAAAAACTTTCACTCCAAAATATCAATATTCCTCTTTTCGCTAACACGTAGAAAAAGCGAAAAAGTTTCCGAAGTTTGAGAGAGCATAGAACTTTAAATTTACAACATATGTTATCAGGGCTGCCAACAAAATTTCAAGAAAAAACGTCACTTTTTAAAAAAAAAATCGTCATAATCGGCACTTGCATTTTAAAAATCGGCAAAAAAAACGGCAATGTAAATAACATTAAAATAAAACATAATTTGTGATTAAAAACAAAACAAAAGTATTTATTTCATATAAAAAAAAAACAGAACATAAATATAACTATATCAATCAAAGGGTTTTAATAATTGGTTTTTTAGTTCTATATAAAAATGAATACTAGTGTTAACTACTGTGTTTAATTCGTTTTTAGGAAGTTTTGTTTCGGAAATAATTTCTTTTGCATATAAACCTAACCTTATGTAGTAAAACTCCGTTCTCAGTTTATCGCCAGAACGTCAGGATTTTTTTTAAAGGACTTCAAACTTTCAAAGGATACACCCCTTTAAAAAAATTAAATCAAATATTGCCACATTTCCATTGGTATCAAATGAAAGGTAAGAATCTCAGAAATGCAAACAAATAACAGAGTTTAATGAATCTGGACCAAAAATTTCCTTTTTAAGTTTTAAAGCATAATATCATTTAAATAATTTTTTCTGAACAAAATATATGTTGAAGAAGTTATATGTACATTTTATTAATCTAGTATTACTAGTTTAGTAAAAATGAAAAAATTATTAATCCTGTTTCAAAATATTGTATGTATATAAAAAAACTGAATAAAAATTAATTAAAATGCAAACGTTGATTTTGCCGCTTTTGCTGATCGTCTGTGTCACGACATATTGTCCAACAATATTCTGCCATCATGCAGCATGAGCTTTTTCCTCTAAATCGATTTTCAATCTCGCGATTTTTTGATGAAATAGCTCACCATGCTCATCACTGAAATTTTCCAAATTGTCGGGAAAAAAGTCAAGATGGCTGTCTAGAAAATGATTTTATTGTTGACCATTTTGGTCCAGATCGATTAAACTCTGTTATTTGTTTGCATTTCTGAGATTCTTACCTTCCATGCAAAACTAATGCGAACGATCAAGCACAATGATTTGTGACAACTTTGTCGATTGATAAAAAATCGTCATTTCTGAGGCAAATATCGACAAATTGGCATTTTTCATTTTTTTGAGTGAAAAATCGTCAAAATGCCTATAAATCGTATGTAATTGACTCTAGTATCTATTGAATCAGTATTCTGTGTACAATTCCTGAGTACAAAATTTTAATTGGAAATCGCAATTTTAATTTTTGAATTAATATCCGTTTTGGGGTCCCATACCCCACTGTGCGTCGCCTACCACTTGGTCCTTCCAACGAAGTTTGGGTCTCCCTGCTCTGCTCCGTCCTTAGGGTTCGCCCTTAAACTCCATTCTCTCCATATATTTTTCGGAGTGCTTTTCTCTCGAATTCCCCGAGGTTTTGTATGTCCGTTGCCTTAAGCACCCACGATTCGGCAGCATACAATAGAACGGGTAAATTAACACCTGGTATAGCTGTTTCTTAGTATCCCGAGATAAGGTAGTGTTAGTAAAGTGCTGCCGAAGTCCGTAAAAACATATATTAGCGAGTACTATTCTCTTCTTGATTTCTTGGCTGACACTAATTTTCTTATTGACGAAAGATTCGAGGTAGGTAAAATCGTCTACTACCTCAAAACAATAATTGTCAACGTTCACGGTGCGTCCCCAACGAGAGGATTTTTTGTTTGTCGAAATCATTATTTTTGTTCTGTCCGCTAAACCCATTTTCAGTAATGGGAAACTGCAGTCGCATCCCGCAGATTTCGGACAATGATGTCTATATCATGAGACATGTGGTTTTAGTGCAATATGGTGTCAAACATGTTGACACCAACTTTTCGCATCACCTTCTCCATAACTATATTAAATAGTGTACAGGACAAGCTCTCACCCTGCCTGAGACCTCTTTCCGTGTTGAATGGTTCAGAGTTTTCCTTACCAATCTCAACCGAGGAATTGGTGTTTTCCAAAGAACATCTGTTGGCTGTGGACATTCTCACAATGTGCTGGAAAGGACCTTGTACGCAGTTGGTACTAGGCTTATTCCACGGTAGTTCTTACACTTACTGCGATCTCCAATCTTGTATATGGGTCAGAACAGACCGAGACTCTAATTCCTGGGCATGCTCACTTCTACCTGCCTTAAACAATGCAGCAGGGATACCATGGGATGCATCCGCTTTTTTGTTTTTAAGACGGGATATTACCACACGTAACTCGCTTTGGCACGGAGGTGGACAGTTAATACTATCGTCGTGCATTGAAGCGGGTTCTTCTGGAGTGGTGTCTGTATCCAGTAAATTTCTGAAATGATCTCTCCATATCTTCAGAACGTTACCCGAGTGCGTTACTAGCTGGCTAACGCTGTTCTTGCAAGAGGGCAACCCTGTTCCACGCATTTTCGCTTTATCTCTTTTGTTGAATTTTTGGAATTTCCCTCTTCTTTGGAGCAACTCTGTTTACTAGGTGTCGCAATCTCTTGTGAACCACAAATCCACATCCAAACTCATGGCATGGCCGTGTCCAGTCCACCGGATTTCCTGTAAAGCCTTGTATCCTTCGAGGACAGTGTTGTAACATTCTAGGTGGACATCTTCAAATAATGGTCCTTAATCCATTTAAGGTAGTCGTCAACATTTTGGGGGGGGGGGGGGGGGGGTCCGCCGTAGTATCACGAATACGGAGCTCTGTGAGTTGACATGAGGTGTACTTGACAAGGATTAACCTGGCTTTACCAAGTTAAACCGATCAAAAGACCTACCTTGCATAACACTCCCGACTTTCGGCTGTTATAACGGTTTATTTTAAATGGGGCGTGGCACAGCCCACTACCACCCTGGCTATATTTCATACTACACTAAGAACACATACGAAATATCATCTTTATGCATCTTAGAGTTCATTAGATACAGCCTAATAATACGACCCTGCCAAATTTTTGTTGGATTACGAACACGTCAATCTGATATATCTAAAATGAAAATACCGTATTTTTCTAATGACCACACATTCTGTAAAAATTTCAAAAAAGATCGGTCTAGCCGTTTTCAACACTATACGGTACTCAAAAATTCAAACTATTTGTTCTTACACTTACACCAGAAATCCACAATATTGGTACGATGTGCGTATGATTCCCAGCAGCGAAAAAGACGAGGCATTGTAAAAATATGCCTGCAAGCATGCCTTCGAAGGCAATTTGTTGACATTCAAATACGCCTTCCTTTTCCAGGCATGTATACAGGCTATAATAAGTCCTTCACTAAGCCTTATAAAAAATTCCATACCCATGCACTTTTCGCTTCTCAAATGAGACCTGCAATGAGGCCTCTTACTAGGATGAGAATAGATCCCGCAGACATGCCTCTTTCCCTTCTTAAAACTGGCCTGTGAGCAGCCCTACTGTGTACCCCACAAAAATACCATAGATGTTCTCAAAGGGCATGCAAACTTTCTTGCCTTAAACAGGCCTGTTGACAGTCCTATTAGTAGAAGACAGAATTGACGTTCATAGCCATGCACTTGTCACTTCTCCGATTAGGCCTGTTGGCAGGCCTCTTAAGGGAAGGTAAGACAGATGCTGTTGTTAATGAAAACCACATGTATTTTCTTTATCGTACAACAACTATATCACGTGATAGCCGAGTAGGTAGCATGCCCAACTATGCGTACTGAGGTCGCGAGTTCGATTCCCGCTGCTGGAGTTTAAAAAAACTAGTTATTACAAATTGTAATAAATATTGTATTAAAAATTTATAAAAAGTAGGAAATCATTTAATATGGAAATAATTCGCATATGATTTTTTTTTATTTAAGTCCTTCTATAAATGCTCTTTTGCAGGCCTGCAAGCTGGTCTGCAGTAGCAATGCCTCATAGAAGGCCCTTGTTATTAGGACTCCAAGCAGGACATACTAGGCATGCCTACTGAAACGCCTTCAATAAGAAAGGGAATGTGCAGGCCTTGCCTGCCTGTGACACCCTATGTTAATTTGAAATGAAGACTGCATTTGAAGGGTAGGGCTTCTGACTGCCTTTGCAGGCCTGTAAGAAGGCATGCAAAGCCCCATTTTTTGCTGCTGGGTTGTAATAGTGAAATGTGAAATACCACGACCGTATCATAAAACAAATCAGAGAGATGCCAATCGCTGTGCTTGCTATCTTAGAAGCAGATCTAATCTTAGAGTATAAACAATTTAACTTAGAAAACGTTCTTGGATAAGTAGACACAAGTTTTTCCACACATTCTTTATTCTATTAAACACAGCAAATTTTGGCTCATCTCTAGCTCCATTAAAGACAATATCTATGCGATCCTTCAGCTTTTCACAAAACAAACAAAATATATATACAAATTTCCATTTTAAATTAACTTAATGCCTACATCTTTAAATCAAGTGAACAGCAGTTTAGTTACCATCTTCAAGTAACAGCATCAATAACATTCATTCTCATCGTCGTCGTCGTCGTCGTCGTCGTCGTCATCGTCAGCCTAACTTACAAGATTAATACTACTACAACAAATCGTGTGTTACTGCTCTGTGCCATCGTGTATGTTGAACTCAACATTTTTATTCAAATTTGTTTCGAAAACTGTAAGTTCCTTGCGATTTTGTAAATGAAACTTGGACTCTAACCGACAATTTGTTGACGTTGATATGTTAACGACATTTGCATGATTTATATGTTTACAAGTGTAACGATTTATATGTTAGATAAAATTTGCATCATCACAACAGCTTAATGTGTGTCGTCTGTGTTGATTCATTCCTGAAATTGTCCCCAATATTCGTCGAATTTGTTAGATTTTGTATGTTGACATCATGTAAACAGTGTTAGGTTTTACGCTAAAATTAAAAATATTCCATAGGATTTTGTTTTTCCATATGCAGATTTGAGATGAATATATGTATGACACGAACAGGTGAAACATTGGCTTCTAATATATTATATATATATTTCGATAGTTGAAGATGAATCTAACGCTGTCATAAGTTTGGGCTTATAACAAGTTAGGTGAATAAATATTAGGTGGGGGTGTATGGGAGATTTTTTAATTTGTGAACAACCAGAATATTTCTTTGGAGGTTCTAAAGCAGCTTACAACGTCCGATTAGTCACGAGGTCCCCAGGCTATGGCGCTTAACTCAGTGGGAGCAAATGTGAGAGGTCGCAATGTTGAGCAACCTAAGTGGAATGCCACCACCGATGCGTCTCACGGAGTAGGTAATAGAAGTTACAGTAGCTCAACACAAAGCCAAGAAACTAGGACCGGGAGTGGTGGCCTAATAACACAGTGCAACAGTGAAAAAAAAACCCGAACGTGAATATATAGGTTTGATAGTACAACCGGAGCTGAGTAAAACCCTGGCTCAGTTCGGCTAGATTGGCTACCAAAACTTTTTTTGGCCCTCGTACTTTTTGGAATCCCTTGGATCCCTTGAAAAAAGGTGACATCAGTTTTTGGTCAACAATTTGTACAGTTTTTAATCTAGCTTTTTTTCTTCTTAAGCAAAGTTGTAGCTTATAGTCCACTTAAGAAATTGATGTAATAAAATTTCCCCATAAAATTAGTTTCGTTTATTTTTATTTTCAAAAAACTTTGAAAAAAATTCAAATTTTTTCACTATTTTGAAATATATTGTCAATATCTCAATCAATTCTCGAGATATCAGGGGTTTAAAAAAGCATATCAATGACTACTGAACTTTTGTTTCACCTGAATATCCATTGTGTCTGCTTACAAATGTCACCAAAACCATTAATATCCAATGGTCCTTTGAATAACCTTAACCTTAAAAAGTTCAAATATATAATTGCCCATAATAACCTACTTCGAAATCCAGTTTCAAAACTTTAAATAATTTTTTTCAAAAAAAAAAACCACAAATAGCAAACACATACTATTTTAGATCTTTACTTCAGCTATTGAACGGCTTATTACTACTTAGTTTGTATACAAAAGAAAAATACTTAGCGGCAATAAACTGATTTGAGAACAAATTCGAACTTTAAACTCATTGCGGAACACCCTAATGCCTAACTATCGATACGAAATTTTTCACAATGTATTCGTAATTTTCGCAAAATCCAACGTAATGTGAAACTAGATGCCCAACATCGCGATTAATACATATTTTTAACGAAATTCTAAAAAATGCTATATAAGGAACACCCTAATGTTCTTTGTGAACAATAAAAGGGGTGGGGTATTCCGATCATATTGGTTGTTTACAAAAGTTGGTCAGTTATACAAAAAGTACGTTTTTTGTAAAGATAGCAAGTAAAAACATTGCACAATGGCCCAAAACTCCTAAAAACTGATTTGTTTAAAGTAGATAGTGTGTTTTGAGAGCTATTTAATATCCCTAGACTTGTTCAGATTGCATGGGTTCATTCAGAGAAGTTATTCGGTGTTACCTTAACTACAATTTCACTGAATAGAGTATGCAAAAAATCTGGATTCCCTACGACTTATATTCAAATATTTTTCAAAGTTTTTTGAAAATAAACGAGGGAAGTCAAATTTTTTTGGGAAATTTTATTATATCAATATCTTAAGCGGACTACGAGTAATAGCTACTACTTTGCTTGCGATGAAAAAGAGCTAGATTAAAAGCTGTAGCAACTGTTGGCCAAAAACTGATGTCAACTTTTTTCAAGGGACCCAAGGGATTTCAAAAAGTTACGAGGGCCAAAAAAACGAATTTTGGTAGCCAATCTAGTCAAACTAAGCTAGGGCTTTACTCAGCCCCTGTTGTACTATCGAACCTATATAGTCACGTTCGGGTGTTTTTCAAAAAGTTTGATTTTGTGTCATAGTGTAATCGATGACGATCCCAGCAAATGTTATAAGCACCATGTTCAATTGGCGGATATCCTCGAAAAATACAAGGCAGAGATCACCGCCGTACAGGAAATGCGATGGACGGGACAAGGATAGTCGGCAAGAGACTTCGACTTCCTGCTCCAAAATATTGTACAAAGGCTATGGGACAATAATGAACTTTCCGACGAACTGAAGGAGAGCTTGATCATCAACATTCCTAAGACAGGTGATCTGACAGAGTGCATAAGTTGGAGGGGAATCCACTTTTAAGTATGATAAATAAGGTCATCGCGAATGTTATGAACAGAAGTCTTTTTGATTCACTCGATATTCCCTCCACTATATCTTTTATTTATGGCCTTTGAAAATGCTTTCGACACACTTGTCTACAGCTCCATCTGAAAAGAACTCACATGTACAAGCGTACCCAGGAAAATAATAGCGATTATCCAAGAGTTATAAAATAACGCAAACTGTCGCAAACTTCACCATAATTCAAATAGCGATAAGGTCTCCGTTAAAGCTGGTGTACGACACGGATGCATCTTATCGCCGTTACTCTTTAACGTTGTGTATTATGTGGTTATGAGAAATGCAATGACCAGTAACAGAGGCATAACTTGGAGACTAGTTGGCCGTCTTGCCGAAAGAAACTTTTGTTGAGGCCCTATGTTCCTTGGAGTAACCAAAGGAATTAAAAATAATTATAAGAGACTTCGATATCTGGTATCGATTTTTAACCCTTAAAGTGACTGAACAGCCAATGTCCATATCTGATTTGTGTACACGCCCCGGCAAAAGCCAAAGACATGGTTATTAAAGATCTAGGTGCGCCTCCGATAACTGATTCAGACTGGTCAGCTATGCTTCGGCAAGATATATAGTGGTGAGTGGAACCAGATTCACGCATAAAAATATCAACAAGGCATCATGAATACGCCCTAATCTAAAAGCCAGAAACCTGATAGATCATGTGGTAATAGATGGAAGGCATGTCTCAGAAGTTATGGACTCGGATCTCCACCTAGGTACGCACGAGATTAAGTAGTGCTAACAACAACACCCGTAATCAAACGCAAAAGAAGCTAGACATTACAAAGCTTCATACCCACGAGATAGCCAATGTCTATTGCAACCAATTCTCTCAATAGCTTCGAAAAAACTTCCCAAATTCTGATGTTCTTTTTATATTGCAGCAACAACAGAATTTCAGCCATCAGTAGCCGCACGTTGAAAAGATTTCCAAGCGCTTCGG